>CM033641.1:296828378-296926917 GCA_019512145.1 Engystomops pustulosus | reverse complement strand
ATGTCTTTTCATCCTGCTCCTGCCTGTTGAGTCATTTATACTGTATGCACAGTGGAGGTCATTAAATGGGGATGGATGTAATGTACTGCATCCCTTCCATGGCCTCTGCTGAGAATATCGCAGGATAGCTTTCTATGTCTTTCTATCCTATGTTTTATACATTTCTCAGCAGGACGGAGGTTTCAATTGAGTCACTGTACATATAAGGGCAATGACATCACTGAGGGTAACACCCCGATCAACAACAGCAGACAATCAATGGCTGTTGCTGCTGCTCCCGCTTTCAGGGGGCAGGAGGAGAAGACGGATGATGTATCCTACTGATTGAGCCAACAGTGGGATTTGTCTTTGCCCTCCATTGTAAGGACACATTAGGAATCCACCAGACATAAATTTACTGGGAGCATGTGCTGGCACAAGCTTTATACTAGGGGGCATATGTGCTGCCATTAGCTATATACTTGGGTGGCATTTGCTGGCACTAGCTATATATTGTGGGGCATTTGCTGGCCCTAGCTTTGTACTGGGAATAGCTTTATACTGAGGGGGAATATGCTGGCCTCGGCTACCTGTATACTGGGGGCGTGTGCTAGGTTACATATATACTAGGGGTGCTTTGCTAGCTTTATTAATTAATTAGGATTTACTGGGGTTAATATGAATTAATGAAGGGGAAACTATACAACTCTATATACTGTACTATACTGCATTGAGGGGTCACAGTGTATTGCCTGTATATGCAGGGGGCACATTGAGGTCATTTTGAGGAGCACATAGCTCCAGAAGACATAATATTGACTATGATTTTTTTTAGCAATGTCTTGTGGAAATGTTCCCCATGGCCGGAAGAATTTTCTATTATGTTCCCTACCTGATGGAGAAGGATTGCCAACAATAAGGAGTGAGCCAGGAAGAAGAGTGTGATGGACCAGGCCAACACTGACATAGAAGGAAAAAGAGGCGACAGTAAGGGATGTCTATGCCCAGATGTGCATTTACTGCTGGTATATATTTGTGTGGTTATTCTACTGCACTACTATATATTTATGCTTGTGGCATTTGCATTTTCGGTGTATAATTATATGTGCAGGATATTTTCATGTACACATTTTAGGTATATATCTATGCATGTATTATTTTCGCTGGAGGGACATACTTCTTTATTTGTTATATATTTACTGTAGGCCTTATTATGAACCTGTCACGTTTTTGCTACATTTTACATTATTTGTTGAAAGAATAATAAAGAAATAACAAAAACTGAAATTATTTATATATTACATAACCCTGATATACAAGGAGAAGAGCCAAGTCCTTTAATTTATAAATGTAGATTGATTTTACGACATTTTACTACTTTATCTTGTCGTAAAATCCTGGCTTTGTGATGTCACAAATATACAATCTAATATATAAAGCCGAGTGTATGTGTGTGTAAGTATATATGTATGTATGTATGTCCGCTAAAGGAATCTTCAACGTCACATTTACAATCGCAAACTTTTATAGAGCCGCTCTGTGTGACTCAGGGAATTTTGAGCCAAAATTTTAACCTCGCACTTTCCAAAATCCACTTATTAACCACCATGTACAGGAGGCATTGTCTGCTGCTGCTGTGGCAGTTGGAAGCTGAGCCGTGATTGGTTGCTGTTTTTCCACAGGTCATTGATATGAGCTCTGAGCTTTGATTGGTTACTGTAGGCAATGAGTACAAGACAGCTCATGTGTGGGTAAGCTGGATAGGGATACAGAGATAAGAAATGTATCAGAAATGTCTAAGGTAAAACTGTTCCAGTTGCCTGCAATCAGAGATCAGCTGTAATTTTATAAACGGCTGTGGGAAAATGAAACTTAAGCTCTGATTGGTTGTTGTGGGCAACTAGAACAGTTCTGCTCTCAGACAGTTCTGATAAAACATAAAGTGACAGTCAGAGACAAATGCAGAGACAGTCCCAGTCATAGACAGACAGAGAAAATCAGAGACAGACACAGACAAAGACAGAGAGTGTCTGGGAAAGTCAGAGACAGTCAGCGATAGACACAGTCAGAGACAGTCTGAGAAATTCAGAGACATAGATAGTCAGAGAACATTCGAAGACAGACAAATACAGACAGACACAGTCTGAGACAGAGACAATCAGAGACAGACACAGACAGTGACAATCAGAGACAGTCAGACAGTCAGTGACTCAGAGACAGAAACGATCAGAGACAGACACAGCCAGAGACAGTCGCGATCAGAAAGTCAGAGACAGAGACGGTCAGTGCCAGAGATGGTCAGTACCGGAGACACTCGGAGACAGAGACATATAGACACAGACAGAGACAGTCAGAGACACTCAGAGACAGAAACGTTCAGAGACAGTCAGAGGGAGAGATATAAATGGATACAAATAAAATATTTTTGTTAACCCATTCTATTTTGTTATAGCTAATTTTGTCTACAGCTAGTATATTATATACAATGTTTCAGTTATATACTATGATTGCACTCATGGTATCTGTCACTGTCAGCTTTCCTTAGTACAGACTCCCCTTTGGAAACAGTTATCAGAAGCTGAGCTTTTGTCAGCTCTCGGCTAATAGATTTATTTTTATCTCTTACTCTAAGCCTCAGTTTTTCTAATAATATAGAAAATATCACATCACTGAGAAAGCTGACTGTACAGATTTCTACCAGAAAAAAGTAGTGACCATTATTATTTAGGAATTTATTCCAGTCACCAACAATTCAGCCTCCAGCCAAAAACCATGCACTGCTTGAGAACTGCCACAGGATATACCTATTCGAGGCTTTACCCAGCAGCTCAGCAAAAAACTTAGAGTTGGAGTTACAGCAGTGATCAGTGATGAAAAAGACTTTGATCATAATTAAACCTTTGAAGCATTTTTTTAATTTCACAAATGCATAGTGCAGGTGAAAATAGTAAACTTTGTAATATAATTGAGAGAAAGAATCAGCTTTGTTCAATTTTTTTTAAGGTTATGCGGGTGTCTACCGAATAAAGATAATTTGTGACCCATTACTTTGCAATTTTACTCAGTTTTATTGCTATTTTAGCTCAAAGATGGTCAGTGTAACATTGTGTGGGCAGGGACTCTGTAAGCAGACACTTAATGATTCATGTGCTGTGAGATGCTGTGTGCTGACAATGTGCTTGAATTATCAGGGTAAAAGGTTCATCTACAGTTTTATTTAGTTTCTAAACATTCTACTGGCATCTGAAAAAGAGAGATGAGACATAACAGAATTGAGAGATGATGAGATCCATGTGATGGATATAAAACACAATAACACTCTCAGATCTGCTTACTCATCTTCAACACACACAGAGTCATCTCTGCTATAAAGATCTTATCTGTCTGTAGAGTTGTAGCTTGTAGAGTAAATCTCTGCACACTGCTGCATGCTGACCAGAAAGTGCCTGTGTCTGAGCTGGTCTTGTAATGCAGGGGGAAGGAGCAGGAGGCAGAGAGCACTGCAGTGTGCAGACAAGAGAAGCTATTCATAGAAGATTTACGGTCGTATCCAGGGGCGACCAAAATTATTTACTCCAGGACTGATAGAGACAGGTAGGAATTATATCAGTGAAATGCTGTGGTTTTGTTAATAACAATGAATTAGAGAATGTGTTACTTTATTATCCTGAGTACATTTGAGAATCTTGCCTTCGTAAGAATACCCCTTTAAGGAGTGGAGATAGGGATAGGGGTCTAAAGATTAACTCTCAGCAATAGGGCGGCACGGTGGCTGAGTGAGTAGCACATCTGCCTTGCAGCACTGGGGTCCTGGGTTCGAATCCCACTCAGGTCAACATCTGCAAAGAGTTTGTATGTTCTCTCCGTGTTTGCGTGGGTTTCCTCCGGGTACTCCGGTTTCCTCCCACACTTCAAAAACATACTGTTAGGTTGTTTAGATTGTGAGCCCCACGGGGACAGGGACCAATTTGACATGCCTGTGCAGCGCTGCGTAATCTGTGTGCGCTATATAAATAAAGAATTATTATTATTATTATTAATTATTATACCATTTTACTTGATTATTCATCTCTGCAAGGAGATTATTTTAGAATAAAATTATGTTTATTAGAAACATATTTATCATAAATCTCCTTATCTATCAGCAGTCAGTGTGGGTAAGGGAGGGAAAGCTGATTTACACAGACTGGTAAAAGCAGGAACCAAAAGATGGAAAAATAGCATAATTCATTAATAAAATATATTACAATGTTTACTATTACTATTTGCACTAATGTAATTTAGTTTACAAGTAAAGTTACACTTTTAGAAAGCAGAATATAAATCATATGCAGCAATGTTCAGAAACACAGTTACTCCTCCTATTCATTGCCTATAGCTATTTCTCCCTAATCTTATACACAAGTGCCTGTTTGGCTCCAATGGGTAAGAAACAGTGGAGCTTCAAAGATAAGGCACAACTTCAAAGGGCCAGAAATGACCATGTAGTGCATGTATGAATTTTCTTGAATTTAACTATCCCCTCTAACCATTTTGACCATTTACACTAACTTAAGGTCTTGGTCAAATCATGCAGGGCGTGTAGGTGAACACTCCTGCAAACAACTACAATGCCCTTTAGAGTGAACAGCGAATAATAGCACATAAATGATGCCCTCACTCTGTATATTAATAAAAGACGTGGGAGTGCATGGGAGTAGTGGTCCTTGACATAATTCTTATGGGTAAGGAAGAGCATATGAGAGTATGAATAAACTGTATTAGTTTGTTAATCGTGTATTCTCACCTGGGAATTCATATTAAATTGAATTAATCTGCCTTATATACATTTCTTTAATTGGATGTTATTCAAAAATATCTCCAATAACATCCCATAATTGTAGCCATGTTGCCCCTTAAAAACTAAATAGCCATCCTTGGATACGACCACAACTGTACTCTTCCAACAGTTGCCAGGTATGTATTATTGAGGCGCCCAACCCCCTCGAAACAGCACTTATTACCACAGGATGCCTCTGGGACATGCAGTAACTCATGGTCATTTAATTTAACAATTTGTTTCTTTGCCCAATTACTCCAGAAGGGGTGGTCATATCCAAGGACAGCAGTTCTCTGTTTCTAAGAGACAATATGGCTATATCCAAGGTAAATTATCTCTACTCAGTTAAATTTTTTGATAACATTCAATTGATAAAATGCATATATATGGAAGATGAATTAAATTAAATGTGAATGCCCAGATGAGAATACCCCTTTTAGCTCACACATTTTATTGTTTGTTCTAATGTTAAGGCAAGTCTGTTCTGTACCTGATGTTCTGCTTATAGAACCAGATAGAAACTTTCACAGGTAAGTGGTAACTACAACTGGTGACTTAACAAAAGAGGGTCATTTATTACCCTAATAATTATACCAGCCAGGTTTGATCATTAGAGTCACGAAAGTTTTGAAATGCTTTATCACCAACAAGACAAGGTCACAGTGACCTGTTATGGATTTACAGCGTTACTGAATGGGTCAACGCTTTTTATGAATGCTGCTGTGTTTGTGGCCAAAACACCACCTGATATATAGTAACCCAATAACCTTTTTATTTTTAGTGTTGGAAGTTAAAAAGAATAGAACTGAATCCAATTAATTTAATCAGTGATCCATACAAGGACAGCCTGAGAATCGGAAGGGTGCGTTCATACGTGGCAGATTTGTTGCCAAAATTTAGGCAATTGAAAATTGGCTCCATCTATCTGAATGGGTTTGTTTCTGGATGAAGTTTTAAAAGCTACATTGTCATGAATAAGACTTCTTACAACAAATCTGAAAAGATTTGTAGGTTTTGGCATTAAATATTGTACGTTGAATTCCTGCCGATGTTGGCAAGATTTACTGTACATGAGCAAAAGCTCATGAGTAACACTTACTTGCAACAACTGGACCATGTTTAGATGTGATGGACACAAAGGCTTTTGGCACTTTTCCCAGTAGGTGAGACCCTTAATAAAAAGGGAAATTCTTACCCCATTGGGGGGGATGTTCACCAACAACTGAGAAGCAAATAGCAAGGACGATGAGTCTGATGGTCTTGCCAAAACAAGTAAAAACAAGACACAATTGGAGATATGGATATCTGTTTAAAAGGGCCATGGTAAAATAGCTAGCAGTACACCCCAAGGTGGATTATACTGATTGAAGGAATGATTAAAAGAGAATACTGGATTTTGGGATTTTCATGGTTTTTGGTACAAGGTCCAAAAAAAGTTTATCTAGCAATTACATAGGTTGAAAAGAACCTTTGGTGAAACAGTTACCTACAAACAACAAGAAATCAGACCCCTCATTATCTCATCCTGTTGTGGAGCCACCAATGTGTTGGAAAGCCAAGATAAAGTTCCCAGTATAAGCAAGGCCACCTTGACGTCCTGCAGTCAACTATACTAACTTAACACCAATACACATGTACAGCAAAACTCCTTGGCTGTATATGTAGCAGGGGCGAACTAAGAATGCAATGGGCCCCAGGCTCGTCGCCCTCACTAGTTTATTCTTTTAATGGTTTGACATTTACTGACAAAATACAGTACCGGAACCAAGCTTCTTTGGAATGGAGAGGGAGTCCTTTCTGTGTGCATTCAGTTCTGCAGTTTAAAGACCTATGGAGGATATTCAGAAGTTCTGGAAGGACTCATGTATACATGTTGGGGACAGAATACAAGTATGAGGATTTCAGGGCTGAAGGTTCCTCTTTATTATCTCTTCTGGGCAGTATCATACTTGGTAGGTGGTTTGGGAGTCCAAGGACCACCTAGAAACTTTGGGAACCAGGCTGCCCAAATACCCAAATATTTGTACATACGGGGAAATATCTCTTCATGTGACACCAGAATAAATGAAGTTGATAGTGAGTGCAGCTCTGGAGTATAATACAGGACAACTAGAATGTATGGGACATCATAGTTGGAACTCCTCAAATCCCAATTTATAACCACATTAAGTGGATCTTTTAATGTAGGGTAATATAAAGGAGCCCATGACCTTTAATATTCAGTATTCAGAGGGCCGGATCAATCAGTTCACCTTCTAGAATAGGGGCAATTCCAGAATGTGGAGGTGTTGGTATTGGTTCAGGGTGGGGGATGAAACGCATCTGACATGGTCCCGCAACTTAAGTATACCAAAATTACCACCAGACATGCAATCTATAAAGCACTTCAGCAAAAATAGTGCATAATATTTTAAGACTTTAGGATTTTCCATCCAGCTCAAGCCACCTTTTCACTTGCAGCAGCAAATACATTTCTAAACTGTACCCCCTTTTGCCCACCCTCCATGTCTCCAGACCCAGGTTATATATATAACTACCACTCAAAGCTGGTTTTACAAGGAAGACAATGTAAATGGTTTAATTTCTTGCAACTACAATGTAGAATTACATCACTCAATGAGACTTCAAGGTCTGCATCACATACAGAGTATGCTTTCATTCTCTCCCTTTTCGAACACCTAATATATAAGAGAAGAATAATCCTGGAGCATCGCCCCCTGGGGAGGTCTTGTTTTTTAGTTTAATATGAAGAAAAAAACTGAAAAAAAATATTGGCAAGCTTATGAACCTAAGCATTGAAATCATGATGTCCCTTGGAAATATGATTTATTAAGATGTTAGTGCACCCAGGGCACCACCGAGGCACCACAAACAGCTCAATATTATTTTATTATGATGGATAAGGAAAAAATAATATAGTGAAAAATACAAAGTGAGGGTCACTTCCTACTGGCTACATCACCATATTGCTTCTATATATATACTGTTGCCACCATTGTCAGAATGGGGTGTTATTTACTGTACCTTTTTACCTTAAACAACAATAAAATTAAAATTCTGCAAAACTTTACTGCATTCAATAGTGGAAATTTTTACCTAAGCATGAAGTTCCTGTAGAATAATCTTGCTGATGGATGGAATCCAGTTAAAGAGTAAGGAGCAATTTGCCAAGTTCTGTGCAGCGCTGCGTAATGCAGTAATGTAAGTGCTATATAAATAAAGAATCATTATTATTATTAAGGAGGGGGAGAGGATTGGTAATTATAATGTAAAGTAGCTATAACATCTTCTGTCGGTAAAATATGCTAGAAGATGCAATACTGACTGTAATTTGTTAGCTCCTTGCACTTCTAAGAACCTTTTGGATAAGATCAAGTGTAGTACTGTTCTTATAAGTTTTTGTTATGGCGGATGAGGGGAATGTAAACAGATGCGCAAGAAGCGCTGAAATAATATCGGTAAATGATAAAAGTTTGCCAGTATATTTTGTGGATTACACAGCAGGGTGGCGACAAAGTTAACAAGTTTGATGTGGAAGCCATGAAAACAACCCAAAATTCTGCCTGACACAGCTCGTTTGATAAGGGGATGATGTGCTGCATATCCTCTCGTGCTCCAGCGTCTGGGGTATAGACAGTTGAAAGTTGCACATGGAGACATTGGTGGGCGCTGTGGAGGATCGTGGAGGCGAAATGGACAGAAAACAGCAGGGGCAGCATGCATGGATGCCTCTGAGGCTGCCTAATCTTGGGATGGAGCTGGCGGTCCGCTGCCAGGCGAGCTTTCGCCTGTCCAAGCCCCTGTCCTCGGCTCTCCCCACCCAAAATGGGCCTGGGGCCAGAAGCGTAACTTTGAAAAAATTATCATTTTCAAAGCAGGCGGGGCTATAAACAGCACTTCTAAGAACCTTTTGTATAAGATCAAGTGTAGTACTGTTCTTATAAGTTTTGGTTATGGCGGGTGAGGGGATGTAAACAGATGTGCAAGAAGCGCTGAAATAATATCATAAATGATAAAAGTTTGCCAGCATATTTTGTGGATAACACAGCGGGTGGCGACAAAGTTAACAAGTTTGATGTGGAAGCCATGAAAAAACCAAAATTCTGCCTGACACAGCTCGTTTGCTAAGGGGAGATGTATGGAGGCAGCTATATGGACGACTGTGGGAGGCAGTATGGAGATGACATGTGGAGGTAGCAATGGAGACAACGTGTGGAGGCAGCTATAAGACGACAGTGTGGAGGCTGCTATGGAGACAATTAAATTTGGATAGTGCCTGTATGTGCAGTCCAAAAAAGTTTTAAACCGAGGAGCAGGTAGGTGGTCCTCCAGAAAAATTAAATAGATTGAGTGCCTGTAGTGGCACTCCCAAAATGTTTAAAACAGAGGGACCGGTAGGTGGCCCTCCAGAAAAATAAATACATAGAGTATAAGCTAGAGCCAGTTGGCCCATGGCAAAAAATAGCCAGTTTCCTCTGCTTTAGTGTACAAAAGGAGGAGAAGGAGGAAAATGAGAGGAGGAGTGCATACATTATTCAGGTTGAGCTCTTCACCTGTGGAGAATGGAAATCCTGAGAAATCCAGGCTTTATCATCTTGTAATTGTCAGCCTGTCAGCGCTGTCAGTCGACAGGCGGGTACGCTTATCGGTGATGATGCCACCAGCTGCACTGAAAACCCGCTCAGACAACACGCTAGCGGCAGGGCAGGAAGAACCTCCAAGGCGTACAGCGCCAGTTTGTGCCACATGTCCAGCTTTGAAACCCAGTAGTTGTAGGAGCTGTGTTATCATTTAGGACGATGGTATGGTCAGCTACGTATCCCCTCACCGTCTTTCTGTAAAGATCAGCCCACTCTGCCGAGACTGGGACAGGTGACAGTGTCTTGCTGGGGTGACATAAAATGGCAAAGGCCTTGTAAAGCGTACCCCTTCCAGGTTGGACAAGCTGCCTGCTCGCCTACTCTTCCCTCGCTACTTTTCCCGCAAAGTACACCCTCTGCCGCTAGCGCTGTCAGAAGGGAAATAGTGTTTCAGACTTGTGCACCGGGCCTGCTGGTATTCATGCATTCTCACACCCTTTCTCTCCAGGGATGAGAGTGAAAGATTTTGCTTGTACCGTGGGTCAGGAGAGTGAATACCCAGTATCGGTCTGGAATAAATTCTTTGAACGCGAGGGTCACATGATAGGCAGCCTAGCATGAAATCTGCCATATGCGCCAGAGTTCCCAACGCGCAAGAATTCACTCCCCTCACTGGCCTGACTGTCCATTTCCTCCACTCCAACTCCTCAACTCCTCTTCTTCTGCCCATACACGCTGAACAGTGAAGTGAAGTGCTCCCCCTTCTGTCTCGCCAACATTCTCCTCTCTTCCTCCTATTCTCCTCCAATATGCCGCTGAGAACAGACCTGAGGGTGCTTTGGCTATCAACAAGGGAATCTTCTTCCCCCGTCTCTTGTGACGAGCGCAAAGCTTCTGACTTCATTCTGACCAGAGAGTTTTTCAACAGGCCAAGCAGCGGGATGGTGAGGCTGATGATGGCGGCATCGCCACTGACCATCTGTGTTGACTCCTCAAAGTTACTTAGCACCTGACAGATATCAGACATCCACGTCCATTCCTCATTGTAGACTCTAGGAAGCTGACTGACCTGACTACCAGTTTTGGTGGAAGTTGACATCTGGCAATCGCTCTGTGCTACTGGTAAACTCTGGATAACATGGTTATGTTAACAGTCGGTGAGCGGGCAGTTGGAGGCGGCGCTGCGCTGCCCTGAGAGTGGCAGCATCTGTGCTATACTTCCTGAAATGCGCACAGATGCGGCGCACCTTCGTGAGCAAATCAGACAGATTGGGGTATGTCTTGAGGAACCGTTGAACTATGAGATTTAACACATGGGCCAGGCTTGTGTCGCCTAGGAGGAGGTGGAGGAGGGGTGGGAGGAGGAGGAGGCATAGTAGGCCTGAGACCTGGACCGAGGTAGGCCAAGCAATCCTCGGCGTCGGCAGTATATGACCAGCCCCAGGGTCAGACCATTACATCACTACTGACAATAGATGATGTCACAGCTTATCTCCTCCTCCTTGTACAATGATCTCTTTATAGATAACACTGTCCCATCATTACATCACTGCTGATATACATGATGTCACAGCTTATTAGTGATGTAATTATGTCACAGCTTATTTCCTCCTCCTTAGAGCCTATTAACCCTCACTCTCTGCACAGAGCATACCTTAAAAGGACTGCCCCCTTCACTTCATGTTTTTAAAATGAAGGGGGGGGGGGGAGTTTTTAGGCAATTTACAAAATATCTATTAAACGTTCTGCAGAGCTTCAAAAAATGTAAAGTAAAGCCCTTGGTTTAGAATTGTCCTTGAGCAATAGATCTTTCAGGATCCTATGATAAGATACAATTTTAAGGTCCCGGAAGGTAAATTGGTCATGGACTGTTAGAGATCACATGACCCTCCATGTGAGACCAATTTTATGGACAGGTATGGCAATGCAAAAATAGCCTGCTGGGGACAGGCTGCTTTTGCACTGCCATACCTGTCCATAAAACTGGTCCCACATGGAGGGTCATGTGTTCTCTAATTGTCCTTGACCAAAGTTTTTTTTTAAAGGCATTGGCTATTTTACTTCACTTTTTATGTAATGTGTGAAGGACACCTTTAACAAACTTTCCAATAGACCTCAATGATTTGGCTCCAGTCTAACGGTGCCTGTAGCCATGACGCTGTACAGTATATCACTAAATACTGAAGGCAAAGATGACTGCCCCATGGAAAAAAGGTCGACAATCAGAAAATCAAAACAGATTACAGGAAAAATTAAATAATAAATCGTCAAAAATGTAAAAATAATTCAAAAGTATATTATTATTATTATTATTATTGACATTATTTTTATATTTTTCTTTGACTGTATAAGGAAATGTAGGTTATTGTTAGGTTCCTTATACAAAAAGTGAATTGAAATATGGGGTCAAAGATTACCGAAGATCTGATAAAAACGAATTAATAACATGAATCATTATTTCCAGCATGGCAGACATTCAGGCAATGCATGCTTAGTGTTGCTAAATTTGGTGCGGGTACATTTGAAGGTCATATAAAATGACTGCACTACTTGTGTAAAAGTACATCTTACAAAAACAAAATCAGCAAAACCATATAAGATTTTTGCGACCAATATAGAAGCGACAGGACATGGCACTTATAACATCTAAAGTCTATAGTTGCGCGGAGATAAACTAAAATAACTGTTTATGCCATTGCCTATGGACATCTCTATAACAAGGTACACAACCAAATTAAAATGCTTTGATTTGCTGCATTAAATGTAAGTTCAGCCAATTTCCCGCATATCAAAGCATTTTCCATTGCTCTCGGATTTCCCAAAACCGGCTGCATCAGGATGAGTGATCGCAGCCATCCTATGGTAAAAGAAAATATATTGACAATTGAGAAAACACATAGTCAGCTCGACGCTTTGCACATATTCTTTCTATAATCTCCTTCACCCGATCCCCAGTGATGTATATTCATGCCTGACAGGCAGACTCTGGAAACAGATTGCTCCAGAGAATTCTCCTCTACCATGATCTGTTTTCCTGTCACACGCTGACGACTGTCAAGGTCAATTTGGAAGTATATCTTCCCTTTTAGTTGGAGAAAACGTATAAATATGTATTGGAAAGTTCATTGGGAATGTGTTCTGCAGGAGTTGTCTTGGCCCAATCACAAACAGTTTGGATAACAATGTAAAGTGTAAATGTAAATTCATACTGTATAACAGGAGACACAAGCAATATATACATGCTTATAGTATACTCTGTAACAACCAGTGGGAGTGGATTGACCTTGCTATATAACCGGTTTGATTTTGGGCAAGTTCTCAGGGTGTTTTTGTTATGCAGCATCAGAAAATGGACCAAGGACACACCACACACAGTGAGCCCCGAGACTAAATCTACTTTCTAGTCGTCCTTGCCGAATTGCCTTACCTACCCCTATGCAGTAGGAGGCAACTGGTCGAGCCCCCCTCCACCACCAAGGTGCAAGACAATACATAGAATCTAGAGGACAAAGAAGTACAAAATCACAAATCAAATGGATAGTCAGAAAATCTCAGTACAAAACTATAACAAACACAGAGCAATAGTCAACAAAACATTTTATGAGATGCAAGAGCCAGAGGATGATAGGATCAGTTCTCTGACAACACTGCAGCAATGAGAATGTGGAGATATTCTGTCCATGACAGTGGATTAACTGCTAGTAAACCAGAGCAAAGTTCACAGGAGACAGATATGTTTGGTGGAAATTAACCAAGACAGCTTGGAAAGTAGTACACTGTTCAGACTAGCAAGGACAGAATGGAACAATATGGCACTTAACATATCCTCAGCCATACTTTTTGTACAGTGGCTGGTACTGGTTATAATTTAACCAACCCACACTTTACCCTTACAACTAGATTGGGGAAAATCTGATCCAATAATCCTCTTGAAGAAGATAGAGGATGGAAGAAGTCCAGGTGAAAGGTTGCAGGGAGACGGAGATGCAAGCGGTTCACGGCCTCAGATGCGACATACTCCCTTTTATTATAGTGGAAAGAGTTGACTTCAAATCTTGAAAAAGACTGATCCAGTATCAGAAATATGGGGGTTGCTTGTGTACACTGAAGGTAGATGCACTCTAGTAACAATACTGCAGTATCTACAGCAACATATGGACATAACATTGTATTAAAGGAATCTTATTGCCTGTAGGTCCGGCCATCTGTTTCAAAGGTTGGGTCATCACTTTCTGCTCCAAATCATTCTAATTCCCCTCTGATTTCCAGCTAGACACTTTTGGAACGCTTCCCTATTGGTCAGTGGGCTATTTTAATGATGAAATAAGAATTTTAAAAAATGAGCTTTAATCATCTATTTATTCAGATAGTAAATTAGAATCCAAAAATATTTAGATTTTTGGTAAACGCAAACTAAAAAGCTTGAAGTTACACAAAATTATCATCCGCTTTGGAGAATCTTTAGGAGTTTGCTAATGGAAGGAACCTATCTGCTATCCACAAGATACAAGTTGTCTGTCAACTAAGACTAATAACAAGAAAAGGTCCTGTCCAAATGGAGCGACATTCGAAATAGTTGAGTAACAGGCTTTGGCAGTCCCATTTAGGTGAATAAAGCGGCAGCCGACCTCACTAATCATCTCTATATAGCCACAGCTGCCATACTTCTTATATAGATGCTAATAGCAAACTTGCTGTCCCAAATCTAGTATGCTAGTGCCCAAGTATCTAGTCCAACGTTATCTTCACAACCTTACCACCACCTAATGCAACCGCTCATAACCACTAAGAATAATAACGGCCTAATCTGTATACCTTCTGACATCTGCCTTCGGGAGAGGGATGGAAAAAAAACCCTGATAAATTAAAAAGTAACCTGGTCCCACAATGCAGTTCCTATATATTCCTCTAGTTAAAAAAAAGACTTCCCATCAAAATCCATCATGATAAACTAGGGACACTTACTCATAGATCCAGGCACTGTGACTGTGGTAATCTTCTTATATTTGTTACCCATGGTGTCCTTTCCTTCTAAAATCAACTAGTAAAATTATGCTAATGAGCCACAAGGGGTCTTACCAAATCCTTCATGTCGGAGCTTTACAGGCTGTTGTCTCCCCATCTCTCCTGTTGCCTCAACACTTCCCACTTTCCCCTGCCTGCTGTAATCTCACACTGTGGGAGGGGAAAGTGCTCCTGTGCAGTGTAACAGCCAGTGAAGATACAGCATGGAGGGGTTCTGCCAATGCCCCCCATAACCCTTATGGCTCATTAGCATAATTCTTAAATGATTTTAGAACAAAGGAGGCCATGGATAACAAATATAAGAAGATTACCACAGTCACCGTGTCTGTATCTATGAGTAAGTGTCCCTGGTTCATCCATGCTTTTAAGAAAAAGGGGCTATAAAAATTATACAAATGAGCCTGAGGGGCTCCAGGTTCTATTAACTCCTATGGAGCCTGGAGCCCATCAGACTCATTTGCATAATTTTAAAAGCCTTTAAAAAAAAAAAAACAGGGCATAGTAAGCTAATGGAAAAGCACATCCTACCAGCGGGGGCACACACCAGTATGTTAGTGTGCTTGGTTTACAATCCTTTATCCTTTTAGTCAATGTCATTTAAAGTAGTTCCACAAAGAAATTTGAGCTTGGAGAGGTCAAAACACTTTTCATATTAAAAAAAAGTAAAAATAACTAGTATTTTTGCATGATTTTCTTCCCCTCTCTTGATAATGGTAATTTATTCTCTCCCTTTTCCTCAAATCTATGTGCAGTCACAGCTGAAACTGAATTTCAATTTTGTTCTTTTAATCCAAGGAAAGTACAGCGTGTGTTATAGATAAACCAAGTAGTTGCTGAAAATCTAAACTTAAAAAGACATAGAACAGGAAAAGGTGACCGGTGATGGAACCTGGTGACCCTTCTATGGTAGAACCGGAGTGGAGCTCAGCTTTGGGACCTGGATATCAAGTTCTGAAGGGAAGTGATAATGACATTCACTTTTATGTGTTTGTTTTTTGGTCAATGACTTAAAGGTAAACTGTCATTAAGATTTGGGACACTAAACCTTTTACAGGTCCTTGCTGACTACTTGTTTAGTGTCCCAAATTGCCTAATGTTATTTCCTTCCATGGCAGAAATAAAAAAAAAATTCATACATTTCTATTCATCTCTAAGGCTCTGACTGGGAAAGACAAGTGCAGAATTTGCCTCAGCCCCCACTTCATTCATCTAGTGTACAACACCCCACCTTTTTCTTGATCCAAAGGAAAATTTGTTGTCAATGACACACCCCTTTAAATGCAGGAACCCCAGAGTCGTCTTCCAGTGTAGTGCATGATCCATATGAATACCAAATAATCTACAATACCAGAATATCTCAACCAATTTCACATGGAGGTTCTGGAATGGATTTTGAGGCGGATTCTAAAATTATGAAAAAAGCATTATAAGCCAGGGACATTACTCGTGGATCCAGACTTTGGTAATCTTTTTATATTTATTATCCATGGCCTTCTTCCTTCCTGATTTTGACCACACTGTCTCCTGTTGCTAATAGTTAAATTAGCGGAGATGAACAGATTTTTCTTCCACTCACACTTCTCCACTGTTGGTCTGCATTGTATGGATATCAGGGAACTGGTCCAATCATCTTCTGGACTGGGAATCTGACATCTCATATAAGGTTTGTCTGATCCTTGCTTGTTACAATTCTTATTTAGTACTTTCTGCCATTTATCTTGACTTCTGTATTTGGCATTCCTTGACCCTTTGTCTGTTTTCTGATCATCCATTTTGCCTATCACTTCTGTATTGCATTGTCCTCTTGGTTACAACCTGTATCTATCAACTACTCTTCTCTTCTTTGTCTCCATGTTTGTACTTTGGTGCAGGGAGGGAATGTCAATTAGTTGTCACCTGCTGCTTAGGGTAGGCACATCACTTAGGTAAGGAAGGGGGTTAATTCTTAGGGCTTAATGTCTTTGTTTGTGCTTCCAGTGCATCCTTTTCAAGAAAAGTTGGGAATTCTCGGGGACATCTTCAAACGATCTCGAGAGAGACGAGTCCACATAGATTGGTGGGCGAGAAAAAGGACAAGTGCTCCCAATTCAAGGTTATCTTTGTGTTAGAATAATAGAGAATATTCTACTCACCTTTTCAAAAAAAAAAAAATCAACTTTGTATTAAAATAGCACGCTGCTGGCCATCGGCTCCGTCTTCAGATCCCACTGTCTTAGCTCAGGGAAGTCTGGGATACGAGCATGGATGGAGAGGAACAGAGTCTTGGATCGAGGCGCTGCATGCACTGTATTTATCTTACTGGCTAAATAAGCCACCAATCAGATTCTAGTTTCCTTCAACCTGTGGATGATTTCTAGAATCTGATTGGTGGCTTATTTAGCCAGTAAGATAAATACAGTGCATGCAGCGCCTCGATCCAAGACTCGGTTCATCTCCATCCGTGCTCGTATCCAGTGCATCCTAACCATTCCCTTCCTACATTACAATACCTTCAATTTTAGGGAGAGTAGATACCATATCCCATTATAGCTTCAATAGCCTTGTCTAATAAAGAAAGTTTATCCACACAACTATTTTGTGGATAAACTTGTTTTGTTAGTAAAAGCCACATTTAGCCTTGACATTTTAAGTGACTTGATAATCTCTGCTTTAAAGTTTGCATTTATAGAGCAGCCCTCCACGTATTGTCAAGCTGTCTGTATACCGCTGTTCAGTATAACACTCCAGCGCGTTTCCTACGTGACCTTTATAGATAAAAAAAATAAATAAATAACATGCGGCAATTACATATAAACAATGGCCAAGTTATAACGAGTGCTCAGATAAGTCCCACATCAATCAGGGCAGAGACATAAGAACATCTGCCTTTTATAGTCACATATGCTTGGAAGAGCCCTCGAAGCAAAGCCTTTCCAGAGGTGTTTTCATGCTGAATAGCAATGCTTACACATCTCAGGATAAGGCTAAAAAAGATTACAATTTATCCGTGATTCATGTTAATCTTTTCATTTTGGATGCAATAAAATGTTCCATTACTTTGTTTTAAGTAGTTAGTTATGGTCTATTCAACTTTCTACTCTTTTGCTCGCAGCTGTCTCTGCTAAACGCACAATACTTGCCAAAAATAATGAGCAGATATATTTAGCGGCATTAAATGGCAAATGCAGCCATTATATATTTATACATGGATGCAGCTCACTCGCTTACTCTGGGCCAAATATCCTAATAGCTACAGGTCATAGGGCGCCATTACACAAGCGGTGCCAAAACACAATGCAAACGATACAGTATTACATCCACAAAGTGACACTGACGGGTGTTGGTCAATTCCATTTAACACCCTGGCACACAACGTCCTAACCCTGCTACCCAGTATATTTTTTCAGGGAGGGGGTGTCTAGGCTCCTGTGTTGTTTACCGCAGAGTTTTGGAATTTTAAACCATTCTTACAACTAAGTGTGAAAGGCAAATGTATAACAAAGCAAAAGTATGCCACATTTATCAATTTCAAAAGCAAAAAAAATAATTGATAGCCTTGTTCAAGTGGTGGGTGATGAAGAAAGTAGAGGGGCTAAATTTAACAGACACTTTGATGGTTTTTGGACTATAAGACACGCTGTACTATAAGATGCACCCAAGATTTAGTCATCATACATGTATATTTGACACCAATTCAAAATTCAAGCACAGATCTACTACATCCATCCATTCACTCACTCACACACAGCTCTGTTCCATCCATTCACTCCCGCACAGCTCTGCTACTGCCATACACTAACGAACCTCTTGCTACATTCACTCACTCAGGTCTGCTACCTAATGCTCATGGCAGGGTGGCCAGGAGGGGAGTTCAGATCTCTCTCAGACCCAAACTCCAGGATCGAGTCCAGAAGGGTTTGGAAATAGCGGATCTTCCTGACATTTGGACTATAACACGCAGGCACTTTTTTTCTTGGTGTGTCTTATAGTTCAAAAAACATGGTAAATGTAAAAAAAGAAAACTGTAGCAAAGCTGGCTCAAAAAAGTCCTCATATAATAAACATCTCCAACTGCATTGGACAAAAGCTAAAAAGGTTTGATCCTGTGCCAAGAATTCCTTTGTGGAACGTGTCCTCACCGGATTGCCAGTTGTACAGTTTTTGGTTCTTTTCTATGTAGCAAACTATGGCATAAAGGTGTTCTAGAAATATTGGGCATTGGTGGGGTGATCACAGATAATCCCCTATTGCAAACATTTTTTGCTATATTGATGCGATGGGTGGGCGAATGCCATAATATATTCAGGGAAGCCTCGGGATGGGGGGCACTGATTAGGAATGGTCCCTTACTGTAGCTCACAAGAAGGTCTCACAAGTGGTGCATTCTTTATATAGTGTAGAGTAACATCAACACTTTGAGACTTTTTTATGCCAAAAAAGCCCAGGAAAACCAATGATAAATGACCCTCAAAGTAGTCACATTGCTGTTTTTTGAGACTTTTCATTGTTTTTTTGGACTATATACCTCTTCATTATTCCGGCCTAAACATAGAACTACTGCTAGTGCAACACCGTGCAAAGCCAGATTCATGACTTGAGACTTTTGATAAAAGTCTCATAAAAAGTCTTATAGTCACTCCAGTCCTCTGCTGGTCTATTTGCTGATACTTATATGCATTTTGAGACTTTTTGGGGACTTTTTTTAAAAAATAAATCCCAGACAGAAAATAGACCATAAGGACATTTATTAAAGGGCCAAAGGTCCTTTAATTAAACTGATGGATAGTGAAGCTCCAAAAGTAGACATAGAACTGTCTCAAGTAGCTGGTCTAATGATAAATAACCCCCTTTGACCCTATGCAAACAACTAGACAAGGTGTTATTCAGCAACAGCCTAAAGGGTTCATACCAAGATTCAATGTTATTCCCTATGCACAGGATAAGGGATAAAAATCTGATTGGTGAGGGTCTGACTGCTGGGACCCCCACAATAATGAGAATGGACCCCAAATAATCCAGAGTACAGGACACCTGTTATCACAGGTCAAGCATGTGTCCTGCTTAAAAAAAAAATATTATGGGAATGTTAGAAATTGCTGAGCACAGTCCTTGTCCATCTCCAGCAATCTTATAGACAGTGAATGGGAGTCCTGGAGATACCTGAGTAATTTCCGACACTCCCATACTACTGAATGGAGGGAACAGGAACTCCTGTTCTTGGTCCAAGCACTCGGACCCTCACCGATCAGATAATTATCCCCTATCCTGTGGACAAAAGATAACAAGTTCCTTTAACATACTCTTTCTATTTCTAGAATTTAAACCTCAATATTCAATATATTGGAGCATTCCTCCAATCGGATTAATTCCAACTCTATGAACCCCACCACAAACTGGACCTTGTGCGGCGATCAGCTGATCCACATGGATCTAGTTACTGGATCTCTGATTATTTTTAGTTATCAATAATTAAATTTATGTTAATTCTGTGGATAAAGGATTACAATTAAAATTTTGGACAACACCTTTCATTTCTGGACTGTACGGCCATAAATAAGCCGAAAATAAAACTATTTTCTTTCGGGGCTATGATTTGTAAATGTCTCATTAGGCAGCACCAGAATACCTCTTAAAGGTCATGTTTAGCAAACGAAATGCAATAATTGATGTCTAAATATTATTAACCAATAAGTTAGAGCACATTTGCGAAGCTATTTTTACACTGCGTTTCCACTAGGGCCTGTTTTTTTTTTAATAGGCAACCACGTACGTGCCTATAATCAGAGAGTAATCATAAGCTGTCAAATGACTGAGCCGGTGAACTCCGCAGCAACCGAGCCTCAAAGTCTCCGGTCTCTACAGGGATGAGTGATGCACAGTGATGTGGCCATGGGGATATTAGTCACAGGCTATTTTTGAAGCTCCCCCCTACCCAGAAGACTAGTATCCAGACCATTACAGAATGAGATGTTTGCACTCATTTTCATTCTCAGGCTTTATGGCCCATTTAACTGCAACTCTGAAATCATTTAAAAGGTAATTGAGTTTACAGCAGAGGAAAATAGAAAAATCTTCCAAATATTTTTTTTTTTTCCCTTATAATGACAAAATGTCAAAACTAAACAGCTGGAGAGAAATCGGAAGGAATAAAATTAAGACAATTGACTGACAGTTCTAAAGAGTAAACGTGATCTGGGTGTCAAGGGCCCCTATAGAGGGTGTTATGTATGGAAAATATATAAAATGTCAGAGTGGCATAAATGTGTTTAGGGAATAAGATGGAAAGACACTACAGTATATGATACATATAACTAAAGGGGCTGCTTGATATTCAGATGTGTAGCTTAAAGGGAACCTGTCATCAGTAATTGGCCTAATAAACCACTACCAGTATATTGCCAAACAGTGTAATACCTTCTAGTTTTTTGTTCCTTCCATGGTCCAGGTTGATGGCATCATCCAGAATATCAACTTTGAAGTGACAAGTAAATTGAATGTATAAAGTCATGGAGGCGGAGAGTTTAACACTGAAGTCAAGGTGTGCCTCCGCCCTCTGTGATTGACATCATGTACTGGACTTCAGGAGATCTGGTTAGTGATGTCTCTGGATGCAAGGCCATCAATAATAGTAAAGGGGCTTTCTGTGGAATAGAGAGCTTGACTTCAGTGTTAAAATCTCTGACTCAAAGTAGATTTTCTAGATGATGCCACCACTCTGGGTCACAAAAGAAACACAATATAGAAGGTGTTCAGCTGCTTGGCAACATACTGGTGGTGGTTTATTAATTACATTTCTGTTGACAGGTTCCTTTTAAAGAAAATTTACCATCAAAATCCATCATGATAAACCAGGGACACTAACTCATAGATCCAGGCACCGCTTGCATTTACAACTATGTCTCTGTTTCTCTGTTCCTGTAGCTCCCAAAGCCTTAATTAAAGAAATAATCCTTATCTTTAATAGTACACAAAAGTATGTTTCTAGGTGCTATAGAACAGAAGATATGGTGACACTTAAGTGAAGTGACACTACCCCTGCAACCGCAAACTTGACTCATGTGAAAATAAGGTGAGAAGAGTCATATTTGCCTGAATTTTATAGATAAACAAGTGTGATTTCACATAAAAGAGGGAATTGTATGAAGTACATTTCATCCCTATCTGATGGGGCTGGTAGTTTAGTGGGGTAAAACCTGGTTACAGGTTCTATTTAAAAGCCAAAGTGACCATAACGGATGACATAAAATTTACATTGAAGTCAGTGGGATTTTTAACCGATACGTTCCGCCTCCATTCTTCACTTTTTTAAATGCGAGAAGGAACGGTAGTGTAAATTTAGCCTTAGTTAGAAAAGTTCAACTTGTTGAGAGCGATTTGGAAAAAGACAGACATCGAAACAACAGTGCACAATTTGGCTTTGTGACTGCGGTGTACTACTTATGTCATCACCCTATTGACACTTTTATTTGCGGAGTAGAAGAAGAGCAGAGATTGCTGGGAATTTAATGATGTGGGTGACCCTGGATAATCACACAGTCACAAACAACAGATCAATCAACCTGCTTGTGTCGTGAAAGAAAATACTGGAAAAAGAAGGTTAGTGTTTAACTTCAATTCTCAAGTTAGAAGAGGTAAAAAAAAATAGATGTCACATATAGGGGGTCATTTACTAAGGGCCCCGAATCACGTTTTTCCATCGCGTTACCTGAATATTTCCGATTTGCGCAAATTTTTCCTGAATTGCCCCGGGATTTTGGCGCATGTGATCGATTGTAGCGCTTCGGCGCCGGCATGCACGCGACGGAAATCGGGAGGCGTGGCCGTAAGAAAACCCGGCGGATACAGAAAAACCGCAGTATTTAAAAAAAAAAAAGTGTCGCTTGACACGCGCTTACCTGCAACCAGGGTAGGACGGTGAACTTCAGTGAACTCCGACGGAATTCAGCGCAGCAGCGACACCTGGTGGACATCGGGGAAACTACCTTAGAAGAGCAGATCTTGCCAGAGGGGACACATAGCAGTATGTCAGTGTGCTTGGTTTACAATCCTTCATCCTGGTGGTAGATGTCCTTTAAGATTCTGGGACAATGGGACTGGTGGGCCAGTCTTAGGCAAAAATTCACACTGCCGTTGCCCGCCCGTACCGTAACCGTAGCGGGCAATGGCAGTGCACGGGGAGAGGAGGAGGAGGTGAGCGCAGCTCACCCTCGCCCCTCTCCATAGGAAGTAATGGCGCACAGCGCCGTATTACAGCAAAAGATAGGACAGGTCCTATCTTTTTCCAGGTACGGAGCGGTACGGTGCCGCACTTGTGCTGCACCGTACCGCTCCCGTAGGGCGCCGTGCACCCATTGACGTCTATGGAGGACGTATATCGGCCGTATATACATCGGCCGTATATACGTCCTCCATACGTTAGTGTGAATGTAGCCTAACACTGATCATGTTATGCAGGAGAGGTATTCTCATCATCAGGAGCTATAGCTACACATCCACATGTACAATGGACCAAATGTTCTGCTCCATGTAATTATGTCAACAGTCGATCTTTGTAGATCTTCTGTAGCCTAGTGTATACATATTTAGATTTTTCTTCCTGTTCCTGTTCATATTACATTTGGGGACAGATTATACATGTAAATTATGGAAATGTATTCTAGGATCTGGTCCTACTTCTAATGGAAATGTCCTAAGCTAAGTTCTTCAAAAATTTTTGATAATCGAGAGAGAGGAGCCAAGACATGTTATATCTATAAGAGGAAAATAATCTTGTCATGGAAAGCTCTCACTAGGAATAGCCTTTGGCCGAACAACCATTTAGCCAATGGTTATTGAAGACACATGGGCACCTTAATAGATATTGTTATGTCTATACATAATAGTACATATAATAGTAATGGTACTTCCTTCCCCCAACAACACAGTAGATAGAACATGCTCACCACACTCTTTTATATAGAGCAGCAAGTAATTAATAGAAGTATTAAAGTGTATTTGGGTGACTATTTAGAATAAGTTTTCATGTTTATAGAAGTAATTTTGTTCCTTTTCTAATTACACCTCTGCAGGCTCTCTAAAATTCAAGGTTTTCTTTTAGATTAGATACTAGCTGTACTGTACATACACAGAAAAATCTAAATTCTGCTTCCTGATCTTTACACATCAGCAGCATGGTGGACATTATATAGCAGTCCTGGTCAGTGTTGCTGTGAATTTATCACTGACTAAAAGCTATAGCTTCTTATTTGTTTAACTCTGCCTCCCTCCAGCTCCCTATTCCTATTCCTTTCAATCCCCTTTTCATAAAATTCTATAGGAAGTGTGTAACCTGATCCCTCATTGAGCTCACAGTCTGTCTCATGTCTTACAATGGATTTATGTTGAATTCTCAGTTAATGAGTAATTCATCCAGACAATTGAAAAGATACAATATACTGTAAAACTACATTAAGTTATTGTACAAAGTCTAAAAATTCAGCCTTCCTGTGTTTATGGTCCACAAAGACCACAATATTCTTCAATGGCTCGACAACACTTCCAGTATCAGATTGCCCCCTTAAGGAATAAAACAAGCCTATTGATGTCCTTCTCCTGAGTATGAAGATGTCTTGTTGGCTTGTGTTGAGGATTCAGTACAGAGGTTATTCTAAGAGGAGATATTAATGCTCAAACACTTCTGCTCCAGTGTTCACAGAATAGCGTACATATAAGAAGCAAATAGCTGCTCTGATCTTCAGAACGCTCCCTATAGGACTGTCTACATCTGTCATGCAAGAAAGGCAATGATTTTTAGAATTTTGAAAAATACATTCCCCGTCTTACCTCAGAGGGCTGCGCTCTTTATAGTATTATAGAAAAGTGATTTGCCATAAATGAAGGCCCTGGTGGACTTTTTGACTTTTATGGGGAAAAAATAAAGGATTAGGAGTAAAAGACAGAAATGTGATTAAGATATTTAAAGGAAACCTACCATCAGCAATCTACCCTATTAAGGGAGATCTGATGATAGGTTCCCTGTAACCTTCTAAGCCCTAATCTATCTTTACCTAATCCTATAACACTTTCTAAGATAAACTACACTTTGTCTATGCTAATTTCGGAAGAGGTTACGTGGGCGTGGAGTTCTCCGGGCAATGGGAGCAAAGGCTACTCCACAGCCAGACACCTCCTAATTGTGTGTCCTTGGAGCGCTGCTGACACTGCTGTCATGCTCAGTAGATCTGGCTACACTGCTGACAGGAGCGCCATTATGTGCGCATGCACAGAGCTCCAAAGAAACTGGAACTGATTGACACACCCAAAGGGGTGAATTTACTTGCCCTGTCCTGTCGCCATCCCCGATCCGGACAGTCCAACTAAGATGAAGTCTGGAGATTCAAGTAGCTCTTGTGCCCGATTTCCTGCATCTGTCGCTTCCCCGCTGAAGTCAGCCGGAGTTCCCCTTCTTCTTCCCGGTGCTTGTAAGTGCGTGTCTTGCGACACAATTTGAATTTTAAATCCCACGTGTAGTCTGAATCAGTCGGGTTGTCCGACGGCCACGCCCCCCGATTTGCGTCAAATGAAAGTCGGCGCGATTGCACCAAAATGTGGCTAGTAATCACATGCAATTTTGCATTTGTTCCATACACAGCGCATAAAAGTGGCAAATTAGACACACCATTAAGGCTCTTTCACATTGGCGTTGGTGCTGTGTGGGCGCTGACAACGGATCAGTTTTGTCTACGTTTTTACTTTCATTTTGTCTCCGTGTCTGAAAAAGAAGTTGTAACATTGCTTTGAAAACATCATAGCTGGTTTTTCAGCCTCATCAGTGAAAAAAAAACACATCAGGTTTTTTTTGCAGACCCATGGGGGCTCATTTACCAATGGTCTGCGGAGCGCATTTTCGTCGGGTTTCCCGACGATTTCTGTTTTGCACCGAATCGGCCCAGGATTTTGGCGCACGTGATTGGATTTTGGTGCATCAGCGCCGGCTTGCACGCAACGGATTCGGACAATGCGTGGGATTTAACACGCACTTACAAGCAACGGTAAGAAGCAGGTGAACTCCTGCGGACCTCGGCGCAGAAGCGACGGATGCAGGAACTTGGGCGCACTACTTCTATTGACTTCAGGTGATCCGTGAAAAATATAGGGCATGTTTCATCATTTTTTCCACGGACATTGGATCAGTGAAAATACAAGTCAATGTGAAAACACCCATAGAAATCATTGGCTTTGTAAAGCATCCATGGAAATCATCAAACCATGGAAGGGAAAAACAACGCCAATGTAAAAAAAAAACCCTTAGTGGAAGGGTTAGGGTTAGCAATAGGTTTAGAGTTAGGGTAAACCCATATTCTAACCATTATGCATATCCTAACCAAACCCTAAAAAAATGAAACAAGATAGGGCCTTTTTATTTAAGGAAAGTTTTACAGGACTAGAGGGGGTTATATCCCAATTTCCAGGACAATTGGACAAACATTGGTTCCTATTCTTTTTGAGACAGGAATGATTTTTTTTAAATTCATCTGATTCGCTCATCTCTAATTACTGCCCATTACTGTTGATAATTTTGACTGCCAACTTGAGTATGATACAAACCACATGCATACCTTCCCCAGTCCCCCAAGACAAGAATATCATGTAATGTGATAAGACAATGCACATAACAGTCAATTACAGTATATCTGAATATAATAAATTGACTTGCACATTAGCTTGTTCTAAGGTGTCATCATTCGCTCTGAAAACCCTCCCCCCCCATGCGGTTAAACACAGGTTAAGGCATCTATAAAAGGAAAAGAATAAAAGATGAATCCGGTGAATTTGTCAGTTTGAAGTTGTGGTAGCTGAACCATGAATTATTCAGCTTGTTTTTAATGAGAATTATGGGATTACTGAAGCATTTAGAAATAGAGGTCCCTAATGTCTTGAGACATTCAACATCAGAAAACTTTCCACTTTAAACTGTTGCTATCCATTTTAATATGCATATCACAAAATATATTCCTTGCCTGTCCGGAGTTCTGCAATCCAGGTGGTGGGTTTTTACATTCTTTAGTTCATTGTTGGGAGGAACAAAGGCATTTGCTTATCCAGACTGATAGACATGTTAGTTCGATGGAGAATGGTTTCTACTAAGATATCTAGGAACTGTATATACTCAAGTATAAGCCGAGTTTTTCAGACTCGGCTTATACTCAAGTCTATTTTTTAAAAAAACTTTCTGATGTCCCCCCGCAGGTCCTCTTTTTTCTTTGTCTCCCGTTGCACACACCATGATATCAGCCGCTTGCTGACATCATAGTGTGTACGCCACCATCAGGGATCTGTGGGGTCGTCGGAAAGGGGAGTACAAAGTTTGTTTTTTTAATAGGCCGGGGATACTCTGGGCAGGGGGCTGGCTATATATTAGGGGGCATGGGCTGCAGGCTATATTTTATGGGGCAGGGCCAGGCTATATACTGGGTGCATGGTCTACTACCTATATACTAGTGGGCTTGGGATGGCTGGCTATATACTGGGGGTCAGGTTTCTGGTTATATACTAGGGGACAAGGGGTTTGTTAGCTATATACTCGGGCGCATGTGTTGGCTGGCTATATATTGGGTGGAGGCTGTGACCAATGCCTTTCACAACCTAGACTTATACCCGAGTCACTAGATTTTGCCAGTTATTTGTGTTAAACTTAGGTACCTTGACTTATACTTGGGTCAGCTTATACTTGAGTATATACGGTAAGTAAAGTATATGTTGGCTCTAAAATTTCATAAATATAAAACAAATACTAGTTGCCATTGTCTTGGCCAAAATACATGGCTCCTTTACAGAGTTGTATTACAGCTTTGGTAATCGGCTTAAAAGTAATTAAAATAGACTGTGCCAATTGACAACTGAATGGTCTCAACAAAAAGTAATTTCTTACTTGGCTTATACAGCATGATTGTGCAATATAAGGTTCAAATAATAGGTGGAAAATATTGAGTCTGGGGACATTGAAATTAGTCTACATTCACATGTTGTTTTTTTTAAACATGATCATTGTGTACTTCAGGAGAGCTCCTGACCCGTTGAACATGTCCATAGCCATGTCCATGCAGTCTGACAGCAATCATAAATGCATATACAGTATATGGGGAAAAAAACATCCTACGCATTTCGAATGCTTTCAAATGATTTTGCTCATTGCTCGACATGTATCAGGAATTAAAATAGCCCATATGTGTCAGAACTCACAAATTGTTCTGATGGGATCAAGTTTCAGGCTTCTTACCAGAAAACCACACCCAGAACTGCCTGTGATTGACAGCTCCCTTTATGATCTTTGGGAAAGCTGGGTGTGTCTTTGAACTCATTTTGGCTGCGGTTGCGGTTTGAGTGATGGACGGCTGAGCCAGTCAGTGCTGGAGGTAGTGTCCATTACTGCATTATATTCTGCCCAGCCCCTTCATTGGGTGCTGGTTATTCAGTCTCATCGGTGTATCTTGTGCTCTTGCTATCTTTGTTTGCTATTATGTGTATTGACTTCTGCTTACCGACCTTACTTTTTCTATTGATTTTGTATCTTTGCTGTCATCTTGGTTTTGACCGCGTTTGTTAGACTCCACTTGTCTGTCTGTATTTGTTGTTTGTCCCTCAGTGTTGTGTCTCTCCCCGTGTTATCCAGCTTTTCCTGTCTCAGACCTGTTTTAGATTTCTGTGCACCATTGTGAACACTGGTCTATTCCTGTATTCCGGTTACCTGTCCGCTCCACCATCCAGCAGCTGCCAGATGAAGTAAGTCTTCCCTGTCATCTTGTAGGGTCACTCAGGGACCGTCAGTTAGGTTCCTGATAGTGGGTTCACCCTTATCAGGACGGTTTATCTGCTTTAGGCAGGGCTTAGACCGCAAGGACGTCGCAGGGTGAGTTTGCCGCCACTTACCTAGTCTGATAGCTAGCGCCAAGCCTGGTTGTGGTTGCGCGGTTGCTGGACAGGTACTGACATAATAACCAGCCTTACTCTATGGAGGCCATAGAAGCTGTTGTTAGTCAGGTACAGAGTCTGGCCCACATGGTTCAGAATCTGTCTGAACGTGTGCAGCAGCAGGAGCGCCTCCCTTTGATTTCAGGTCAGACTGTGTACGAGCCTGGCAGTAATTTGGTTGGTTGTTGAACTCATATCTAAAAGTTTCTGGAGTGAGTTTTGTAAAAAGTTGGGAATACAACTCTATTTAACACTGTCCTGTCATCCAGAAACTGCTGGACAATCTGATCAAGACAGTTTGTGGGATGAGCAGTACCTCAGGAGCTTTGTGTCTGACTGCCAGGAAGATTTCGGCAAACAGTTAGGTATCGCTGAGTTTGTGTACAATCACCAAGTCTCCCCATTTATTGTTCGAGGAAGTTCGGGAAAGTCAGCTATAGCTGCAGATCGAAAACAGAGTCACATCTCTGAAACCGGTTTCAGAATCAGAATGCAGATGTTATGCATGATAAGGGAATGGCCTGGATGCACTGAAAGGACAAACAAGCACAGTAAGCCCTAAGGCCAAACCCCTTCTCAGCTCTCCTAACCTAATTACCCAGCTTAGCCTAACCGATAGGTGACATCTGCTCGATGCTTGTCAAAGTGCAAATACATACACAAAAAATAGGACAATACAAACACCAAAGAGTAGTCCACGAGATACAGGGCAGGAACAAGGGAACAAAAGCAGTACAAAATTGATGAAGGCTATGGTATGGACTTTAAGCCATGCAGACCTTTACTACTGGGCTCCCAAGGTGGTGGTGCAGTCACAGCTTCTATTGCAGGATTATCTATATATATTAGTTGGGAAAATAGTATTTAATCAGCCACTAACTGTGCAAGTTCTCCTACTTGGGGAGAGAGGTCTTCAATTGACATCATAAGTAGAACCTTAACTTTGAGAGAGAAAATTAGAAAAAAAACCCCAGGAAATCACATTGTCTGATTTTTAAAGAATTTATTTTCAACTAATGGTGGAAAATAAGAATTTAGCCACCTACAAACAAGCAAGATTTCTAGCTCTCACAGACATTCTTTAAGAGGATCCTCTGTCCTCCTCTCAATACCTGTAGTAATGGCTCCTGTGTCCTCCCCTCATTACCTGTAGTAATGGCTCCTCTGTCCTCCTCTCATTACCTGTAGTAATGGCTCCTCTGTCCTCCTCTCATTACCTGTAGTAATGGCTCCTCTGTCCTCCTCTCATTACCTGTAGTAATGGCTCCTGTGTCCTCCTCTCATTACCTGTAGTAATGGCTCCTCTGTCCTCCTCTCATTACCTGTAGTAATGGCTCCTCTGTCCTCCCCTCATTACCTGTAGTAATGGCTCCTCTGTCCTCCCCCAGTGTATATAGCCTGCCAGACCCTGCCCCAGTGTATATAGCCTACCGCCGCTGACGGACAGATCGCACAGAAGATATACAGGGGTCACCGGAAAGGTGAGTTTAGATATATTTAGTTTTTTGACTCGAGTATAAGTTTGGGTTTTTCAGCACATTTTTTGTGCTGAAAAACTAGGCTTATACTCGAGTATATAAGGTAATCCTGGTTCTTATAACAATCCAACATTTTTAACATCCAATTTTCACAGAGACCAAAAAAATATTTGGCTGGGGCTACAATAATAAAGCATACAGTTCTGACTCACATACAAATCCAACCTAAGAACAAACCTGCAGAACCTATCTTGTATGTAACCCGGGGATCGCCTGTGCACTATTGTCGAATATTGCTTATTACTTGGGCAGTATATGGTGGTATTATTCTTGCTGTTTATAGCACGTAATGGCGGTATTGTGTTAGCTAGAAAAATAAACAAGGAGGCTTAATTTTCTATAGAACCAACCCGGAGTAACCTCCTAAAAACCCCCTCAGTTACATAACATCCCATGGAGTATAGTAACATCTAAGGCTGATGCGGTGAATTACCACAAAGCACAGATAAAAGGGAATGTGCGAGCTCATCCGTATAGCGTCCTCTCTCCGTAATGACCCCTGCTTTGGCTTGTCTAATCGGCTGTCCCTGATTGATGTTCTGGGCAGTGTTCAGTGTATTTTTGTTGATTCCAGAAGTCCTGACCTTGCGGAGAGCAGCCCGCTTGTCTGTATAAATGATGAGAGCGTGATTCAGCTGCTATGTCTGATACAGAAGACTGCACAACGTGTAAAATTACTTCTTCCAAACTTTTCTGTGCCTCCAAGGCGAAAAGCACAGCATGTTTGTTAGCCCTATGCAACTGCAAATATCTGCCATTCACTGGGGCAGATTTCAAGTCCTCAATATTTTCTTATATATCTGGAAATTGGGATCTATACCCGCTAGAGATATACTACTCACTTGACATACTTTTGTCTACCACAGTATAGTCTATGAGCACATTGGCGTATAGATAAAGGAGTTTCACAGTGTACAGGATGAAAGGGAAACCCTTTCGAAATGGGAAAATGACACCCCCTCAAGTAATGTGTGAAGCTTAAAAACTGCCATGTTGGATCCAAACAGCAAGCTTTAGAATAGGAGGTTGGTCATGCAGCATAAGCTTGGAACAACAACCAGGAATGTTCCCTGTGATGCACAGCTATGTGATGTCTTGTCCATGGTTCTGAACACAGAACTGACGACATTGGGGGTCATTTACTAAGTGCCCGATTCGCGTTTTCCTGACGTGTTACCCAAATATTTCCGATTTCCACTGAATTGCCCCGGGATTTTGGCGCACGCGATCGTATTGTGGCGCATCGGCGCTGGCATGCACGCAACGGAAATGGGGGGGCGTGGCCGAACGAAAACCCGACGGATTCGGAAAAATCTGTCGCGGAGCTTGCACTTACTTTCACTCAGCCCAGCTCGGTGAACTCCAGCTCGTTCCGATGCTTTTCAGCGCAGCAGCGCCACCTGGTGGGCAGCGGAGGAACTACCTTAATGAATCCCGGCCAGACCCGAATCCAGTGCAGAGAACGCACCGCTGGATCGCGAATGGACCGGGTAAGTAAATCTGCCCCATTGGATCCAATCGTTATGAACCCACATGAGAATCTGTGCAGAGTCTCTGTACTAATAACGTTTGAGCCACAAATCTAATTGTGAAAATCAATTTCTAAGACAATTCTGGGCTTCTTTGATATGCTGCATGGTTGCAGAGAGTGTGATGCCAATTGATAAATATAGAGTAGTATTAGACTGTCTAGTCTAACTTTGCACCTACTATTTATTGGCTTAATGTGGCATTTTAATAGTTGGTACACACCTCTTTTCCTGTGAAGCCACACCTCCTTTAATCAGGCCAGACCCCTTTTGGAATTGTAGCCTCAAAAGACCCTAAACAAAGCATAATAATGGAATCCCTTAGCGGTAGTGTAAACAAACAAAAAAAAATGTTTAAAAAAAAACGAAACCGTGGCAAAACCTACACATTAGGCTTGTGAGTGGTGGTCGGAGGCCAAAACAGAAATTCTGCATCATGGCTATATTCCTGGGTTAAAGGTAAATACTGGTTAATACATTCATTGTATACCTTTAAAGAAAGCAAGACTAATTGTAACCAGAGTATTAGAGGGAATACATACTGAAGAAAACATATTTTTTCTAATGTTTATAAGGAAACCTGTCAGCAGAAATTGACCTCATAAACCACTACCAGTATGTTGTCAAGCAGCTTAACATCTTCCTGATAATGTTTCTTTCATAGCCCATTGTAGTGCAATCATCCAAAAAATCTACTTGTGATTTAAGGTGTAAAATGAGTGCATATAGTCCTGGAGCTTGACTACAGTTCTGAAGTTAAGCTCTTCCTGCCTCAGAGAGCCCCCTCCACTGATATTGGCAGTCCTATGTTCAGATGTATCATAACTGGTTCACCAGAAGTCTGCTGCAGGATGAAAACGTTTTCAGGTGGCAAAAGCTTGACTTCAATGCAAAGTCTCCACCTCTGTGACTTTATACAACCAGTTTACAACTCAGTTCAATGTTGGTTTTCTGGATGATGCCACCACACTGGGCCATAAAAGAGACATAATCTGGAAGGTGTTTATCTGCTTGACAACATACTGATAGTGGTTTCAGGACAATATATGCTGACAGGTTCCCTTTAATTTATGATTGTAAAAGGTTTTTTTTCTATAATTATGGGGACAGTCACATGGACCATAGTTGTCCATAGTCTGTAGATGTTCAATGACTTCTCTTTGAAAGTTGTCTAGTGTAACATCCATGCTATCATTGTCTTCTGTCCGTAAAATGCGATTTAGAAGGCGTTGATTATCCTTTGTGTTTTTTGTGTGATATGTTGTTGCTGCTGTATTGAGCCTGATTAAACCACACCCGGTTCCTCTGCAGCTCAGCTCTATCCAGATAATTGTTAATTGAGTCATGGACAGCCAGCCAGACCAGTCAGCTGCTGGGGGCCGCATCCAGGAACTCCCTTATATATCTAGCCAGTTCCATTATACCGTGCTGGTTAAAGTCTAACTAAGCTTTGTGTTTGCTGTGCATTCATAATACTTCTGTTCGTTCTGGTTTTCTTATTTTGGCTCATTTACCTCGGACTATCCCCTTTTGGAATCGAATTTTGTACTGTATATCTTGGTTGTGACGCAGATCCCTGACCTCACTTTTGTGTTTTTCATTTTGAGTCCTGTTTTGGTGTCCACACTTTGGGCCAGGATGGGATTGTCATTCAGTCACTGCCTTTGCTTAGGGTGGCACCTAGTAAGTAGGCAAGTGACAGTTTGGGGTCACTTTGTGACTTTCATAGAAGTCACTGTAAAGGTAGGGAGAGATCTGTAACCAGCACTTTTTTGTGAATAGGGATACTATAATAAAGATATTGGGGCACATTTACTTACCTGGCCCTGTCGCAATCCCCGATCCAGATGGTCCGACGAAGATGAAGTCTAGCGCGATTCACCAAAATCGTGCGCCCGAGATCCTGCATGTGTCGCTTCCCTGCTGAGGTCTGCCGGAGTTCACCTTCTTCTACCTGGTGCATGTAAGTGCATGGCTTGCGACACAATTTGAGAGGTTAAATCCTGAGCGTTGTCCGAATCCGTCGGATCGTCCGATTTGTGTCGCTTGAAAGCCGACGCCGATGCACCAAAATCCGAACGCATGCACCAGTTAAATGCAGCACAAAACGGAAAAATTCGAAAAACCCAATGGAAATGAGTTCCGCTGACCCTTAGTAAATGTGCCCCCAAATTTTACATTATTGTTCTCCCTGTGAACACATTGGTGCTCATTTACTAAGGGTCCGAACGCCGCACTTTCGTCGGGTATCCTGAATATTTCCGTTTTGCGCCGAATTGACAAATTTCCGAATTGGGATTTTGCCGCACGCGATCGGATTTTGATGCATCTGCGCTGACTTGCATGAGACAGAAATGGTGGGGGCGTCGGACAACCCGACGGATTCGGACAAACCGCAGGATTTAAAAAAGGATTTGTGTCGCAAGATCAAGCACTCACATGCACCAGGAAGAAGAAGGTGAACTCCAGCGGACCCAAATCCTTGTCGGACAATGCACAGCAGGGATCGCGACGGGACGGGTAAGTAAATCTGCCCCAGTGAGATAACAGCTGAATAGTGTTTTATGAATATTGTACAGACCACACGTAATAACGTTGCCAAAATTCTTAAAAATGTTGTTTGACATAGAGACTCAAGTTGAACAAAATAGTTATTTTTAGATGAAACATTCCCTTTAAACCATCAGATGAAGCATATATATTGTAGGCATGGATCCTATGTTTGGAAGCTTCTTCACTTCTGTACATATGTTTAGTGGCACATTACAGGAATGTAGCCTGGAACCTTCTGTATTGTAGACTGTATTGTCAAACATTGTAATAAAGAAGAATTATCTCATTGTTTCTCAGGAACACTTTTATGTCCTACTTAGCTATGACTCATATGCAAATAAAAGTAAGTACAAGCCACAGACATATGGCGCTCATGAAAATTGTAATGACTGGTGCGGTGTCTTAGCTGAAGCAGTTGTCGCCCTGATGTAAATTTCATGACATGGCAGTTGTCAACAATATAAGTTTGGAATTTTTAAATCAACAACAATGAAGAAAAATGTTCCTCCGATTCCCACCATCTGCTTCATCTCAAAGCACATTCCTGCCTTGTTTTATGAAGAATTGGTAGACTCGATCTGTTTAAGTAGTAATGTCAAGCTAGAGGTGGATTAAAGGGGTTGGCAACTTATAACAAACTAATGTACTTATCCCAATAGATTTTGCCTCACATCATGTCCCTCCAACCACTGTGGTTATCACAGAGGGGGTATGCACGTAATTATTACTGCACAGCCCCCCCCCCCCATCTGCCACAAGAAGGCCCGAGACACAGGACTCAGAGCTTCAGACAACCCTTTTTAGGGTAAGTACAATATGGTAGACCCAACTAGGGTCTTGTACTTAATTCTGGTAAAATTAATTAATGGCCAACTAGGGGTGCACCAGCCATGAGGTGTTTTGAGCCTCTTGCCTCAGGCAGCACCGCCTGCAAAAAAAATGGGGAGCAGCATTAGGGGCACTGTCACTTTCTACAAAGTAGGACCTGACACTTAAAAATAGTGGGGCACATTTACTTAGCTGTCCAACAGAGTTGTCAAATGCGAATGTACTGTGCCGCGATTCACTAAGATCGTGCGCCCAATATCGTGGATGTGTCGCTCCCGCGCTCAGGTCCGCTGGAGTTCACCTTCTTCTTCCTGGTGCATGTATGTGCTTGATCTTGTGAGACAATTTGAAAGTTAATTCCCGCGCTCAGTCTGAATCCGTCGGATCGTCCGATGCACGTCCCCCGATTTTTTGTTGCATGAAAGCCGGTGCAGCCATCCCACAATCCGATCGCATGTGACACAATCCCCAATTAAATACCTGTCACAGCGCTGCAAATCCCGAAAACGTTGGAAAATCTCAAGAAAGTGCGATCCGCGGACCCTTAGTAAATAATCCCCAGTGTGTTTTAGCACCCAATCTCAGCATGGGTGTGAAACACGGCATGGAGAACCCACTTAAACCCGATATATTACTACTTGACATGGCCATGGGGTTGCTGATCTATATCTTGCCTCAGGCAACAGAAAGCAAGTATGTGTGTTCCCCACCACCCTGGCACATTGGGGCAAATTTATCATACAGAATTTTGATTAAAAACAATGTTAAGCCAGCTTTTAGAAACTTTTATAACCAGTACAAAAGAGATGTGACCTTGAAAAGGGGCACATGGCTCAGCAGAACATGGGGTGTGCACCAAAAGTTGTGATGATACAGAATTTTGGTGCAGTTTTCTAGTTTATGTCAACTAATTGGTCAAGACTAGGCAGTTTTTAACAATGCCAGTTTCGTCATCCAGTATTAAACAATGTGATAATTCCGTTGCAGCAGAACACTGTCTTCTCTAACTGTGCTCTGCCTTAATTTTCAAGGGACCCTTGAAACATCTGTCCAGGGCCACCATCAGGGGGGTTTATTGTGACTGCGTTCAGAGGGTCCTCAGGAGGAGAACCCTACTCCCTTCCCGGGTACAGGGGGAACGCACTGTGCAAACAGAGCTGGATTATCATTCTGTGGGGAGTGGTGTGTGGATGGCCCCAAACTTCCAGCCAGGGGCCCCAACCTTCCTTGTGGGGGCTCTGCATATGTCACCCATCAACCTAGGATGACAAATACTTTTATTTAAAGCAGATTCCTTTTGAAACTGTTCTCGGGGACAGGACTTAGCGGTAACAACACCAAACTTTACTGAAGAGGACCATTATAGGTCCAAACCACTTTAAGTACCTCCTCACATCAGCTGCCACCTCAAGCATTGGCCCTAACACCACCGACTAAATTACCCGCATTGACTTGTCATATTACAGCCTCTCATTAGCATGTGCCCTCTTCATAGACCCATAACTTTACTTGTAGTATAACACAGTAAGATAAACCATTATCTGTGAAGGACTCAAAACAATAGAGTCAGCAAGAACTCTCGGATGATTTGGACATAATTAGTTTTCTCCTTCACATACATTTTTGGTCTCTTGGGATAAACTCCTTGTGTGGCCGCACAAAGTGCTCTCATATCTGCGGTATCTAATGAATCTTCCCTGTCTCTCTAATCTTTTTATCTAACACAGTGGGTGGTTTTGCCTTCTGGAAATAAGGAAGATAAGAATTCTTGTATTTAGGGGCGGACAATCTACTGCTGAGGTCCACACTTTTACTGCCTTAGACACATTAGCGGAAGTATTTTGTTCCTTTTCTTACATATTTAAATCAAGCTACAGAAGAAGGTACAGCTAAGAGGTAAATAACTACTAACAAAATGTGCTATAAGGTTCTTATTAAATGATTCTAAACCCAGCACAGTTACATGCTGGCATGTGGTTCTGGGACCTCCGGGGGTTCCTGTCTACATCACAAGGAGCCCTTTGTATGCTAATTATTCACAACTCCATTCAGCATTATTCATGAATAATTAGCAGATGACTGAGTCAGGAGGGGCTCCTGTAACGTAGATATCTGCATAATTTTAAAAGGTGTTTTAAATAAAGATGTTTTTCTCAAAATCTAAGCTGAGAGCATGGGAGAGCGAGGTGACGTCACGTTAGAATTCACACCTCTTGAGTGATGTCACCTCTAGCTCCCATGCTGGGAGAAAGGTGCAGGGGTGTCCATAATTAGCAGCCCGGAGCACCGGACATCTTGTCCCTGAGCTCTGTGCTGCTAATTATAAGTTTGTTTTCTAAGAGATCCCGGATTGTCAAGCTTAGCGATGGAATCAAGGTGAAGAGGATTGGAGCTGAGTATTAATAGCTTTTTATGTTATGTATGTGGTTGGTTTTTTTTAACCCTTACAGAACTCAGCCCTTTTTCGTTTTTGCGTTTCTGTTTATTTATTCGCCTCATTCCAGAAGTGATTACTTTTTTATTTTTACATTTATATGCGGGACAAATTGTAATTTTTAGAGGGACCATTTAATATTCCAAGGAATGTACTGGAAAGTTGGAAATAATTCCAAGTGCAGTGAAATTCACAAAAAAACACATTTGCAGCGTCTGTTTTTTGCGGCTTTCACTCCGCGCTCCAAATGACACTTCCTCTTTATCCTTTGGGTCCATATGATCACAGAGGTACCGTAAATTTATATAGGTTTTAGTAGATTTCAAAAACTAACTTTTTCACACTTTGGTGTACGGACCTATGTAAAGTGTTATTTTTGGCGCTTTAATTTCAATTTGGAATTCTCTAAGACTGTTCGATAATTTTTTATTCAAATATTCATGGATGGAAAAATGACTATTTTCCATCACGTATTCTAGGGCAGGAATAATCATTTTATATTTTGATAGAACAGGCATTTTTGGAAGTGACCATATGATATTAACTGTTTATTTATTTTTATATGTGATCTAGGGAAAGGGGGGGATTTAAACTTTTACAATTCTTTTATATTCATTTATATATGCTCTCTCCATACACCCCCTGCAGCACCAGGAAGTAATAGTACATTATGGTGAGTGTAGGGGTTTAAAACAATAACCTTTATACTTGCCTAGAGATGAGGTGCATCGGACCCATCTCTTGTTCTCTTGCACAGTACTTCAATGAAGCCGCAGTAGTAAACCCCAGCTTCATTGTGCAAGCACTATAACTATGGGAACTCCGGAATGAGGTAAGTATACACATTTTTTATTTTAATAGCGGACCTGTGGGTGGTTTAATCTCCCAAATCGCCCTGACAGGTTCTCTTTAAGAGTTTTTTAGGGTTAAAAATTGTTGCCATAAACTAGAAGGTTGTAAATAAAAAGATGAGTTTGTACTTTGATTGTACAGAAGTTTCATGATGTCAGAGTTATGAGACGTGACTGCCACGATTTTCCAATGGCCAAATTCCATGGACGAGACTATCAATATTTTATCCATAGTGGCTCCTTCATAGTGGTCCCACATTAGGTGTCAGCAGTCCAGATTAGTTGCCAAACAATAGTGATGATTGAAGAAAGAACATTAAATGTGACCCCAAATATAATTTTACTATAGGGCCCGGCCTACGCTAGTTTGGGGACCACTGCTCCGTCTATACAAAATAAGACACAATGGGCCATGATGACAGGTCCGCAGAAGGTGGAGAGAAGTTACCTTGTAATTACCAAGAATATTTTGTTGTTCCCTCCCTCCTTGTTTCATAAAACAGAAGTTCATTATTTTGTGTTGATATGCCTTTAAGATCTATTTAAGAAGAAAATTTTCTAATAACACAAGCAAAATGCCAAGCAATATTATTAACGATACGTGGAACACTAATCCGCTTAGAATGAAGTCTGCGGTGCGACCTCTGAGCCTGGGATCATCTTACATATAAATATTTCTTTATCTCATCCAAGAGGTAACAATGACTCATGTGTCATATAAAAACAGCATTTAATTTAAAATAAATATTTTGGTTAGGAACGGATTATCTGGCACTGCAGACTCCACCCACAGATTAAGCCACACCCACAGTCTATATTAACTAACATTTGCCTTATGGATCATTTGAATGATCTAGCAACGGGAAGTTTAATTTGCAGCTTCCAAGCTTCAAAAAATTTTGTACCAGTGCGATTTATACAAGATTCGATTAGTAGAAGGTTTATCAAATTTTTTAAAGAAGTTATACATATCGAAATCGATTTTGATCTTTACATCGATTTTGATCGATGTTGCTCGCAATGTTGTGGAAATTGGTATGTGACCCCATTTAATCCTTTAACAGACAGATTTTTTTCTTCTATCTTGTTTTGTAGATTTTTTATGAATTTTTCAATTCTCCCAAGCTCATCCCTCCTAGGGGTGCACCAGACATGAGTCGAGTTGAGCTTCTCATCTCAGGCAGCACCACCTGCAGCAAGAGGGGGGGCAGCATCAGGGGTGCAGTTATCTGCTGCAAAGCAGGACCTGACCCGACCTGTGTGTCTCTTCACACCTGATGTCAACATTAGACACCTAATAAAATAACCTGATATATTACTGCTTATTGGGGGGACTGAGGGGGACACCGTTCTATAGATTGCCGCTGGCAGCATAGAGTTAAGGTTCGCCCCTGTATATCCCTTCTTCCCCCGAAGATCTGGAATGACTGACAGTGTTAGCTAGTCGAAATTTTGAAACTTTTATCTGATGCAAACCACAAAAGCTATGGAATTGATTTGGTTCCGTAGATTTGTACTGAATCTACGGAATGATTAATAGATATACTCAGCTGTAGACGGTGCCTATTATCATTTCAATGTACTTCAGCTAAGTTTTTGAGAACAATCTCTGACCAGTTAATTCATTCTGCTCCCTTAACAAAAAATTCTACAAGTTACCGGCCTGTACAGGAAATGTTGACATCACTTCCTGCTCTGCATCTATTGGCTGAAATAGCAGTTCACTGACTTCCTGTTCAGCCCCATCCCATGTATTTACTCTATATAAGGCTGGACATACCTTATACTCTATATAAGACTCAGACACACGTGTGCCCGCCGTACCGTAGCACGGTGGGCACACATCGGCGCCGGGGAGAGGAGGAGGAGGTGAGCTCTGCTCACCCCCACCCCTCACCATAGGTATATATGGCACACCGTGCAGTATGCCAAGGAAAGATAGGACATGTCCTATCTTTTCACGGCTACGGAATGGCACGGTGCCGCATGTGTGCTGCACCATACCACTCCATACGGCACCGTGCGCCCATTGTCGGCCTATGGGGGGGCGTATATGTCCTATCTTTTCACGGCTACGGAATGGTACGGTGCCATACGCGCCCATTGCCAGCCTATGAGGGATGTATATACGTTGCCGTACATACGTCCCCCATATGCCTGTCTGAATGTAGCCTAATGCTGGTAATACTAAAAGTTCTCTAATCTTATTTAGCCGCCTCAGTATGCAGATGAACCAGAAATCGGGTCAGGTTTTGCCTGAAAAAGAGTAGAGAGATTTGTTGCTTAGTCCTGACAGAGGGAACAATTTATTTGTTCTTTGTGCCATGTATCAGATTGACAAGGCTGGTTCCCCAGTCAGAGACATCAATAAGACTACTCAATGATCTTACCAGTGAGCAGTGCCACTCGATAGAGCTGTGTGGTGGGCAGGATAAGTAGCAGATTGCCTGGCCGCAGGAGCAGAATTGATTTTCTTGTTTCTGATCGGCAATCAATTCTCTGTGTAGACTTCAATCCAGACTCATCATCTATTGTCACCGAAACTTTCCTTTGATCAAGAACACAACAAATGTATTGTTGAAATGTTTGTGTGCCTTTTATATTATTTTAGTCCCTTTAGAGTACTGTATAAAGAGCCACATGACTTGAAAGTAAAGTTAATTCATGAACAATTTTGACCCTTTCTCTTTTGGGACAGAAACTATCGTAGGCGTATAAACAAGCGTCTAGTTGATTTTGCTTGGCTTTGAACTATAAGCAAAAATAAATGCAAGGTGTGGAATAGTAAATGAATCTATTATTACTTTGTATCTGTTGGTGACTTCTTAAATGGATATTCTATTTAAATATTAAAGGGAACCTGTCACCACATTTTTACATAAATAGCAAGAGACAGGTTCCCATAGAGCCCATAGAACTGACACCATTCTTTTAGCTAAAAATTGTTCATCCCAATAAATCAACTTTATCTTATAATACTTGGCATCAGAGGTCAGGGGGGTGTCCTGCTTGGCCTATCCCTCCTCATGTCCCATGCCTTTTGTCACTCATGTCTTGTGACCAGAGTGATGTTATCTAAGGTCATTTACCCAGTTACATTTGCAACATTTACCTCCTTCCCATCCCTCCATGGAAACATGCTGTGATTTCATCAGATATATACATGCGGGTAGACTGTGCAAATGTAACAGGACCTTAGATGATATCAGCCTCGTCACATGACATGAAGTGGCCAAGTATGTAACAGAGATCTCTCTCAATGTTCCATACAGTAGCTTGTTCTGTAGCAGTGAGACCTGTAAATTAGGAACAAGGAGGCAGAGCAAGTAACCACTGAATATTCAGGGCCTCATTGGACTCAAATAGTGGCATTGGACTCACATCATGTGATTTGCATATAAGTTTTTTTGACAAAGTTTTTTGACATTGCAGCCATGGGATGGAACCTATTAGGGATAAGGGCAATGCTTTTTAACCATAGAATTTAACGCCTTCACGCTCTGTGACGAATATATCCGCCGCAGAGCTATGAAGGGTGTATGAAGAGGGCTCACGGGTTGAGCCCTCTTCATACAGAGATGGGCTTGTTGCATATTACAGCAAAGACCCATTGCTATCACCCGCGGTCGGTGCCTGCGCCGATAACGGGTGTTATCTTCTTTGCAGCCGATTGTCGCTCCCCTCAACGTCAGACCTGAGGCTGAATGGTTTCAGAAGATTTGTTACAATGAGCCAGTGGCTCATTGTAATGAATCATATGCAAAAAAGTACAGGCGGTCCCCTACTTAAGAACACTCAACTTACATATAACCCCTAGTTACAAACGGACCTCTGGATGTTGGTAATTTCCTGTACTTTAGTCCTAGGCTACAAAAAGTGGCTATAACAGTTATCACAGGTGTCTGTAATGAAGATTTATTGTTAATCCTGATTCTGATGACAACCCAACATTTTTAAAATCCAATTGTCACAGAGACCAAAAAAGTTCTGGCTCGGATTACAATGATAAAATATACAGTTCCAACTTATATACAAATTCAACTTAAGAACAAACCTACAGACCCTATCTTGTATGTAACCCGGGGACTGCCTGTATTGCAGTATATGGTAGGAATGATCTGACTATCTAGGGTTAATGTACCCTAGAGGGTCTAAGAAATTGTGATAAAAAATATTACCCCCCTTACCCTAGAACTAATATAAAACATAATAAACAGTAAAAATCACAAACACACATTAGGTATTGCCACATCCCAAAATCCCCAATCTATCAAAATATAAAAACGGTTATAACCGGTGTTGACCTCCGAGACGGGAAATGGCGTCCAAATGTTCGAAAGGCGACGTTTACACCTTTTTACATGACATAAAAAATTTAATGAAAAGTGATCAAAATGTTGCACAGTCCTCAAAATGGTAGCAATGAAACTGTCGGCTCATTTCACAAAAAATGACCCCTCACACAGCTCCGTACACCAAAGTATGAAAAAGTTATTAGCGTCAGAAGATGGAAATCTTTTTTTTTCTTTTTCGTACACATTTGTTTAATTCGTGCGCGTGCAAGCCGGCACCGATGCGCCAAAATCTGATCGCATGCGACACAATCCCAGGCAAGATGCAGCGTAAAACGGAAATCATCGGGAAACCCACAGAAAATATGCTCCGCGGACCCTTAGTAAATGAGCCCCTTTATTTTTTAAAAAAAGGACTTTAAGAATGAAATTTATGTACAGAACAGGACATTTTAAAGTGCGACACCAATGAAATGTCATGAGCAGTATTTTGGGTCCATCTGACTTACCTATACATGATGTAGACTTAATAGGATTGTAATAAAAATTGTAATAAGAGTAATCAGGGTTAATACAGTGATCCCTGGTCCCAGCTAGAACACGGCTATGATATAAATTATTGCCAATCTTCATGACATTTAAAAGTGAAGTCCATATACAATAGACTTATTAAACTGGTATGAGATTTTTAAGTGTTGCCCTGCATCTCCCTCTAAGATTCCGGTGTATATATCTGTGTATGTCTTTTTTTCTACCCAGATTGGTTGTCCAACTTAGACAACCACCCATCAAGTTCAGTCACCCTACTCATCGGAGGTCAGAAAGGTCTTCCATATCATATTCTGGGCTAATTAATAGATGATCATGGTGACTTTTCCAAAGCTGAAGTAACTGTTTGCAATGGTTCTCAAGGACGGGTGAGCAGAGGACCTCCTCCATGGACAACAGAACTTTTCATGACCTACTTTACTGGTGACCACACTGTCTATACTTCAAATATATATAATATCCATGGTCACAGTTAGTAGCACAATATGATGCAGTTGAGTTTTGTTGTGCTTTTATGTAAGAGCCGCATGATAGCCGTGTTCACCTCAGGTTTTTGCTACCATCTAGAAGAGGTCAGTGGAGGATCTTCAAAACTGCACCATTGTGTCCTCAAGTAAAGCTCCATAATTCTCACCAAAGTTTCCAGCTGTTCCCTGGAGGGAAGCTCTAAATGTATAGTATCGGCATATGATGTTGTAGAGCTATAATTACATGGAGCTTGGAAATCTACATCTCCTAATGCCTTGTAACTTGGGTAACGTTGGCAGATACAGTAACTGCTCCCTCAGACAAAGATGAATCAGCTCCAGCCAAGATTTCTTTGATGTAATTCCATTTTTTTCTTGGCACTAAGGATATTTAACATAAATTTTACAACCAAGTGACAGAACTTGCCAGGTGTCTTCCGAATAAATAGTCTACTTGGCTGAACATATAGTACTGTAAAACGCATTTAAAAGGGGTTTTCCATGATGGGATAGAATAAGAAATTATAAAATAAGAAAGAATAAAATTACAAAAGATCAGCTACGCATAATTCCTTGGGGTGTGAGTAATCCCAGTTACTGACATCATGGGGACATATGTACATGTCAGTTGGGGTCAGGCCATACACCTGTCACAGTGACTTAGATTCTGTTGCTCCATGTCTGGCCACCGGAGGTTTGTCCCAGGCAGCAGGCACAAGAGGATTGTCCCAGGCAGTAGTCCCAGGAGGTTTGTCCCAGGCAGCAGTCCCAGGAGGTTTGTCCCAGGCAGCAGTCCCAGGAGGTTTGTCCCAGGCAGTAGTCCCAGGAGGTTTGTCCCAGGCAGCAGTCACAGGAGGTTTGTCCCAGGCAGCAGTCCCAGGAGGTTTGTCCCAGGCAGCAGTCCCAGGAGGTTGGTCCCAGGCAGCAGTCCCAGGAGGGCAAAACATAGCAGTGACAGGGATGAGAAGAACTGCTGTGGGGGAACAGGGAAATATGAGTATCTGATATTTTCTTTTTTGCAGCAAAAAGGAAAGAAGGGGAAAGGAAAGAATGGGGCTACAGAAAAGGGGAGTAGACAAAAGGAGGCATTATAACAAGGGGGCATTATAAGGTATGGGGGCTCAGGATGGAGCTTTGGGGCAAAAGGGGATCCCTAAGAGAGACATTATATTATCTTGGGGCACTTTGTGGGGACAGTTAGGGGTGTAGTTTTGGGGACAAGGATGGGGTTTGTGAGCTAATTTTCCCTGCCAGGGGTCTGGTAAAGATTTAGAATAGGGGGCCCAGCAGCTTCATGTTACACCTCTGTGTGTATCCTCTCAATAACAATACAGAATAGATAGGGGTCATCTATATCTTCTCTAGTGTCTGTACACATTTATAAGTGTGAACATGGAAAAATATAGCAGAAGAAATGTGTATATCACATATAAGACTAAATGAAATGATATCAGATTCCTTTTTATCATTTTATTTACACCCAGGAGAACAAGACCTGTGTTATCACCAGCAATCACAACTTATCAGGAACGTCTTGGCGACAATTATAAATATTCGTATAGAACCAGAGTGCAGCACAGTGGCTGAGTGAGTAGCACTTCTGCCTTGCAGCGCTGGGGTCCGGTGTTCAATTCCCACCCAGGTCAACATCTGCAAAGAGTTTGTATGTTCTCTCCATGTTTGCGTGGGTTTCCTCCAGGTACTCCAGCTTCCTCCCACACTCCAAAACATACTGTTAGATTGTCAGCCCCATGGGGACTGGGACCAATTTGGCATGCTTTGTGCAGCACTGCGTAATCTGTGTGTGCTATATAAATACAAAATTATTATTATTCGAGTAGAAACTATTTTTCAGCAACAGAATATAGATTTTTGTGCACTGTCTATGTCCTTAGAAGATCCCTTCACTGTAGAAGACAGAAACAGACAGGACGGCAGCGTATGCTGTAGGCAATTGCCAAATGTCAGCTGCAGGACTGCGGATCACATGGATGCTGACATTTGGTATTTCTATACATCGCGCTGTGTTGTGCTCTTTCCCTTATAGACTGAGCAGCAGATGATTGTGGCTGGGGCTCACCAGGCTCGAGTCTCCACTATCCACCGCCATATGTATAGTTATGGGAAGTGTGCTGGAATATGATAAGGAGACATTCACTGTGAAAAATTATATTCACAATTAGACTTCCGTCATAGAACTTGTTTGTCAACCTCATGTCTTGTAAGTGGCAACGTGGCAGAGCTAAATCCTGAGATGTAGCCAAAAGTGACTGCAGCAGAATTCAGATGAAACCCTGTGGTGGATCTGCATTCAATGAAATATCATCAGAATGAGGACATTTCAGGAAGAATGATGCAGATTGCTACTTGTGCATAGTAAGAATGACAGTTCTATTGCAAAGTAAAGGCTGTGTCAGATTATAGCGTGCTGATACATAACAAAAATGCTTTTTTTTTAAATTAAATGAACATGACCAATACATCATGATAAACCAGGGGCACCCAGGCACGGTGACCCTGATAATATTCTTATAATTGTTAGCCATGGCCTCCTTTCTTCTAAAATCAACTTTTACAATGATGCTAATTATTATATTATACTATACTAATGGCTCTGGGGGTGTTACCAGAGCCCCTCCATGCTGTAGCTTCACATGCTGTTACACTGTCTCCCCTCAACACTTCAACCCCTCCCTCCGCTTGCTGTAATCTCACACAGTGGGAGGGGGGAGTGCTCCTGCACAGTGTAACAGCTAGTGAACTTGGAGCATCGGGGGAGTGTCCTCACACTGTTGTGTTTCTAGCTTTCTGCATTAAACTGCTCCACAGCTAATGAGATGTAAAGGAACTTACCATCAGAAATATACCTATTAAGGCAGATGTGATGGTACATGGCTAGTAACAAGCTAAGCCCTGACCTATCTTTACCTAATCCTAAAATACTTTCTAAACTAAACTACACTCTAATGTGCTAATTATGGGCAGAGGCTACTGGGACGTGTAGTACTTTCTCCGCCTCCCCGTCCTTCCACTTTCTATACTGCATGGACATGTGATTGAAGTTCCTTTGACCGTGTTCTTTCTGCGTTCTGTCTCCATGAATTATAAGGACACTGGATCATGGTAGAGAAGGGGGGGGGGGTTTGACCATTCTGAGTTATTGGCCCTCAAGTGTTTTCACCAGTTTTCTGTCTGACTTTGCACTGAAGAGAATGTGCAAACTGCGTGTACATGTATTTATAAAGTGTCTGCACCAGCTTTGTGTCGCGGTCGCCCTTTGTCCACCGCACCACAAAATTCTGCACGTAAAGGGGCGCTCCGGTGCGTACTCAGAGTGGGCTCCACATTTACAACTGTGACTTGACACAACTGTGTCGCATGCTCAATGCTAAAGGTGCACCCAAAAAAAATTTGGTGCACACTTCCCGAGCAGTGCAGATTAATGAAGACTGTGCTTCACTTTTGATGAATCTGGCGCCCCCTGCAGACTCCACAGGCAAACTGCACACAGTACAGACAGCACTAGTTTTGATAAATGTGGCCCAGCATGTGATATCTATGTAACGCACCTCATAAATATCCTCAGTAAAAAGGTTTATGTAACCTGACTGCAGGATACCCATTCTGCATACATTAGTAATCCCACTTTCACTTTACTGATGCATTCAGTCCTCCCACAGCCGAAACCTTCCCATCACTTCATAGCGAGATCCACATTGTCCTCTGAATTGCTGGGCTGCTCCGCGTTCCTTTGTCGTCCTCGCTCTTTATTATACCATCTCTGCAAGAAGTATAATACACCTATCCCAAATGTCAAGTGCTGGAGACAAAACTGTGCGGCGTCCGGCCCTATAAGTCTCACAATGCTGCCCTCTACTGGTAACATTGTCTCATGACACCACAAGAACAGATTTCGCGAAACAATTGGTTAGATGGAGTTATTTTTTTTTCTTTACCATTGAAAATATATGAGGAAATTTGCTGGCAACATCTTCCTTTTTCTTACAATAATTTATAAAAAAAAAAACCTGTCATCAGCATTACATTTTTCACGTAATGACAGGTTCCCATAGACTTTTTAATACCAATTCCCAATATGCTTTTAGAATTAACATAATAGTTTTGTTTCAGAAGTCTTGTGATTTGTTCAAACGTGGCTTTGCCAACTTAAAAGGGAACCAATCATCCGGATTACACATTTTCACCTAATGACAGGTTCCTGTAGCCTTTTTATTGCTAATTCCCAATCTGCTTTTATAATTAACATTACTAGTTCCATTCCCTTTTATAAGTATACACAAGGATACGTGGCTCACTGCCTTCAAACTGCATCAAATTGTCCTGTGTCGTCATCATCATTATCTCCTCACAGCTCTCCCTTCTCCCCCCCCTTCCCTCCTACTCATGTGAGCTGGCAGAGATATGCTTGAGGCATGGGGTTACGGGGTCCTTAGAGAAGGAGGGATAGCTGTGAGGAGATAATGATGGTGACACGGGGACTCAGACACCCCTATAACTTGATGCAGTTTGCTGGTAGGGAGCCGGATATACTTTTATCTACTAAAACCAGTAATATTAAAGGGGTATTTCCATTTCAGAAAAAACATGCTATTGTTTGTATAATGAAAAGTTATACAATTTTCCGATATACTTTCTGTATCAATTTCTCGCCGTTTTCTAGATCTCTGCTTGCTGTCATTCTATGGAAAGCTTCTTTGTTTATTTCCAGTGGACAGAAATCTGACCATAGTCACACAGGTGCACAGCTCGTTAGTAATCAGAGCTGTGTGATATAACGAGCTGTGCACCTGTGTGACCATGGTCAGATTTCTGCCCACTGGAAGTAAACATAGAACATTCTTAAAGAATGACAGCAAGCAGAGATCCTGAAAACCGCAAGGAATTGATACAGAAAGTATATCGGAAAAATTTCTAATTTTTCATCATGCAAACAATAACAATAATTTGCCGAAATGAGAATACCCCTTTAATTAAAAAAAAAAAACTGATTTAGAATTGGTACTAAAAAGTAACAATGGGAAGTACTACATGAGAACCTGTCATTAGATGAAAATGTGAAATCCTGATGTCAGATTTCCTTTAAGTTTGCAAAGCCAAGTTTGAGCAAACCACAAGCCGTAATGCACATCACCATGTCAGCTACTAACTGAAGAGAGCGTCTCAGCGCAAACACCTCGTCCCATCCCCAGCAGAGGAAGAGGGCTGACGGCTTGGAATACAGAAATATCGTAGAGTTATTTGTGAGATAATCTATCCAACAGGCAAAGTTTGGCCAAAATCCTGTCCAAACTAAACAAAAGGATCTTTGAGGATTCCTACACAGAATAAAGATGTGGAGCTTTGACCGAAGAGCCACATTGGTGAAGTCAGCATGAATAATTCTGGGAAACATAAGGAAAGCATTGCTATGCATACAGGGATGGAAATGAAGTGTTGCCATATTGTGACCTTTTGTCCTTTGCTGACCTTCAGGCAAGACATAACCTCCCTTGGTCCTGTCAGTTTCAATACCTCCAGACTAAAAACACTTTGGGGGAGAATTATCGAGATGTATGAACCAGAATTCTGGAGATATTTATGCAAAAAAAAAAAAAATAAACTGCTTGTAATTCCCTGCACTACATTTGTTTTACAGTTTTTGGGCATCTTTCTGGCTTGTATAAAATAAAGGGGCAGGTCTTTAAAATGGTCCAAAAGTCTGCGCACAATAAAAGGAACACTCCAGGCACAGCTCACAGTCTCATTTACTAAGGGCTTTGCGGCCCGCACTTTCATTAGGTTTCCCGATTTTTCCCGTTTTGCGCCAAATTTCGCCGGGATTTTGGCGCACGCGATCGGATTTCGACGTAATCGCGCCGGCTTTCACGCAACAGAAATCGGGAGGCGTGGCCGTTGGAAAACTCGATGGATTCTGAAAAAATGGTCCGATTAAGTAAATGAGCCCCAGTGAATAATAACATGTGTGGGGCCTGAAGGGAGGAGCAGGACTCTAGGGTCTAGAAATGCAATGAAAATGAGTCCTGCTCCTCCCTGTAACACGTATTATTCCGTGAACTACATTTGACTTTTGTGTTCCTTTAACTTGAGCAACTATTAGATGGTACAAAAGTAGGACTGGACATTTTTAAACCGCGACAGATTTGTCACCCAGCATCAGACACAGTGATTAATTTAGTGAAGAAGTAGACTGGTCTAGTCTAACTCTACAATATTACGATACCTCTCCCCCTATGTCTCCTCCCTGTTCCAGGGTGCCCAGGTCTCCAAAGCAGCGCACTTTGAGGTGACCTAGTCCACCAATGTCTTTATCTCTTCCATTTATGGTAGACTCCTAGACCCAGACCCCTGATGGTGTACCTAAACATTTTTAATTAGAAAAATGGAAAAGGTACCTGCAGGGATATAAATTTACTGGGCATATGGTGAAGGGGAGAGCCCTGGACTGGCTGGCTGTAGAACAAGAATTTTAGAGTACCTCAGCCCCAGTACAGTGGTTCGGAGGGCTGGCTGGCTGGTAGGTATTAGTGGGCTCATAGCTATCCAAATCATGCACATATAGTCTGATACTACCCTGTAGAGATCATAAAGAAAGGGACCTTGAACCCTGAAATGCAGACGCTTGTGTATCCTCTCTTATAACACCTCTGTGTCATGTCCCTCTGGATGGGTCCACTTGGTATAATGGTTGGCTGGAGTGGGTTTGTCCAGTCCTCCCATGCTGGGTTGCATATATGTGCAAAAGAACAAAAAGATAAGGTCAGAGAGGGAATTTATAGAATCTCTGTTTTGGAGATTTCCAGGACACCAACCAATCACTGCCTGGGATTCTGCAAGGAAGATAACCAATGTTTCAACATATCTCAAACATCACATGTTAACCCTTCAGTAGTACTGCATAATGTACTGTAGGTGTTAACATGATACTGCATTTGGCAGTAGGTGGAAGTAAAGGGGAGCTATTGGAAGGAAGGCAAATCAGGAGACATAAGGGAAGGAAGTCCAAGAACAGCATGGGAGGACTGGACAAACCCTCTCCAGCCAACCATTATACCAACTGGACCCATCCAGAGGGACATTACACAGAGGTGTTATAAGAGAGGATACACAAGCGTCTGCATTTCAGGGTTCAAGGTCCCTTTCTTTAAGATCTCTACAGGGTATTATCAGACTATACACTCACCGGCCACTTTATTAGGTACACCATGCTAGTAACGGGTTGGACCCCCTTTTGCCTTCAGAACTGCCCAATTCTTCGTGCATGATTCACAATGGGCTGGAAGCATTCCTCAGAGATTTTGGTCCATATTGACATGAATGTCATCACACAGTTGCCGCAGATTTTGTCGGCTGCACACCATTGAATGCGAACTCCCGTTCCCACCACATCCCAAAAGATGCTCTTTGGATTGAGATCTGGTGCTGTGGAGGCAAGTTGCGTCCATGACCGCATATGTCATGTTCAAGACCATCTGAGATGATGCCATCCATCTTTATGACATGGGCGCATTATCCTGCTGAAAGTAGCCATCAGATGTTGGGTACCTTGTGGTCCATAAGGGATGGACATTGGTCAGCAACAATACTCAGGTAGGCTGTTCATTGGCAACGTGCCTCAATTTCGTACCGAAGGGGCCCAAAGAGTGCAAGAAATCTTCCCCCACACCATGACACCACCACCAACCCAGCAAACTGAAACCATTGATACAAGGCAGGGCTGGATCCATGCTTTCATGTTGTGGACGAGCCAAATTCGTCCTGACCCCCGACCATCCGAATGTCGCAGCAGAAATCGAGACTCATCAGACCAGCATAACGTTTTTTCCCAATCTTCTACTGTCCACTTTCGATGAGCTTGTGCACATTGTAGCCTCAGTTTCCCTGTTCTTAGCTGAAAGGAGTGGCACCCGAGTGTGGTCTTTGCTGCTGTAGCCCATCTGCCTCAAGTCCGACGTACTCGTGCGTTCAGAGATGCTCTTCTGCCTACCTTGGTTGTAACGGTGGCGATTTGAGTCACTGTTGCCTTTCTATCAGCTGAACCAGTCTGCCCTTTTCCTCTGACCTCTGGCATCAACAGGCATTGCCGCCCACAGAACTGCCGCTCACTGATGTTTTTTCTTTTTCTGACCAGTCTCTGTAACCCCTAGAGATGGTTGTGGCGTGAAAATCCCAGTAGATCACAGTTTCTTTTCTGAATGACTCAGACAGCCCTTCTGGCACGCAACAACCATGCCCACGTTCAAGGCACTCAAATCACCTTTCTTCCCATACTGATGCCTCGTTCTTGAACTGCAGGAGATTGTCTTTGACCATGTCTACATGCCTAAATGCACTGAGTTGCCGCCATGTGAGTGGCTGATTAGAAATTAAGTGTTCACGACATTGGACACTGTACCTAATAAAGTGGCCGGTGAGTGTATGTGCTTCTTTGGATACTATGAGGCCCACTAATAGATTTTGGGCTGGTGCCTATATTAACATACTGTTACCTGAGGAGTCCCTATTGTACCTTTTCTTCTGTGTTTGTGTTCAAAAATAGGAGAAAAAATATAAGCTGTTCCTGTACTAGCGTCCCATACCCTTCAGCTCTTCCACAAACCCTTGGCAACATTGGTCCTCAGAGATCTTTGTTGTAGGTTGTTCAAATCTCCGACCTGTCAAGGTTTTACCTATTTTGGGAATGCCCCCCTTATTTAACCTTCCTTGGGTCGCAAGTGCAGTGGCTTTTGCTTCAAATCCTAGAGTATCAATCTCCCCCTCTGCCAATGATCTACCGATCAATGGTGGTGGGTGCAGTTGGACACTTTTTCCGGCCAACCCATGCATGAAGTGCCCTAGACGGTCTTTCCCCCTCGTCTTCTCTGCTTATTGTTTCTATAGTTCTTCAGGTTGTGATAGGGGGATATACTGTTTGTGCAGCCCTGGTCCTCAACAACATTCCTGTGGTCTGCCCTCGTCTGAGAGCCATATTTCTGTTTCTGTCTTTTCTGTAGAATTACTGTTTTTTTTCTCTTGTTTCTGCTTATCTTGTGGGGCCTGCTGATGCTATGGCCATTTGTTTTTTTTTTATTGAATTCTTCTTCTTGTACTTCTTGTAATCTCTAACAAATACATAAAAAAAAAAAACCATCTAAATAGCAATATCAACCAGAAGTGTCCAATTCCATATCAAGATGGCTGTAACCCCCCAATTTTATAAAAGCAGTATTGTCAGTTTTATTTTGTTGTTAAGAACAGTATTCCACTTTATTTAGTTTATTTTATAGTTATTTTTAGAATAGGTGATCAGTATAAGGACTGACGCCCACCAACCCTGAATGATCAGCCGTTTCATTCGGTTGTGGTCACCCTCTAAGCTCAGCTTTCCAGAAACATCACATCCATATCATCAACATGTGGGCCTGGTCCAACTCCAATTCAAGTGAATGGGGCTGAGCTGCAATACCATTTACAAGCCACTATACATGTATTCATGTGCTAGATAGAAGTAGAAAATGCATTGCTGTCTTTCTACAAAAGATGATGACTTTTCAAACAGCTAACATTCGGGACCCAGAAATAGAAATTTTTTATTATTAACTCCTATGGATAAATAATCAATAATATTCACGCCTTGAAAACATCTAGCACTAGGATCAGGATTTGTAAACCAAAGCACACTGACATACTGGTGGTGCGCCCCTCTGGCAGGATCTGCTCTTTCCTTAGCTTCTTATTCCTGGCTCATTTGTATAATTTGTATAAATTTTTTAAAGCCTTTTATCTAAAAAAAACAAGGGCATAAGAAACCTTAAAGAAAGTGGATCATTAGTGGGGCACACACCAGTATGTCGTGTGCTTGGTTTACACAACCGTCATCCTGTGGTAGTTTTCTTTAAGGGATAAAGAAATTCCCGCACTACATGCCAAACTTAATCCATAGACTTTTCCTGGCAGGTAGGTGAATCCCTACTCAGTATAATAGTTGCATCCAGCAGACAAACAGTATGAAAAAGCACAGCGGTCTGTACGATATCATCCAGCTTCCTACGGAGAGCACAGTATAACGCTTAGAGGCCTTTCTTTTGACTATGGGGACAATTAAAACTGGTCGACGACGAATCACCACACACACCAGCCTATGTTAAGACATTTAATTCTCCAAAACGTTTATTACAATTAAAGATTAACTGTAAAGTTTTCTTTTTTCCCACAAATAAGTAGCTCTTGGATGTAAAACAATTTGCCATTACTCTTTGTTACTATACAGAGGGCAGGTCCCCGGGTTCATAAAGATAGGGATCCATCTCCCCATCAGATTACTTCAGTGCTGCAGGAGTGGCTTTTCCCTCTGCCCTTTTCTTCTGACAATCCCATGAGTCTGTACTTAGTTTACACTTTGTCTTCTCAGTTGGTTACTGGGAGAGGAGGGCTGCTGCTCCCGCTCACAGAGGAGAGGTCCATGTGACACGTGAATGTTTGCAGAGCTAGATGTGTCCAATACAGTGGGTATAGACAGTCTCTGCCAGAAATTGTGATGGTACAAGATCTCCTGTTCTCCATCGCCCTCCATCCAGTCTGGTATTCTCAGAACTTTCCTCTGTCTCTGCACCTCATGCTTCTCCTCTCCTTTCCCACCTTGTCCACGTCGGCAGTATCTTGTCTGTGTGATAAGTTATAACCCTTCGTCTTCACAGCAGCACATGGCATAACTTGTGCCAATTTACTAAAGATTTTCTCCCACTTAGTTACGTGTTCCCTGCTCCTCTCCCTAAGCATGTGAGCGGAGCTGCCCTGGCTGTTACCGTAAATTACAGTGGGGACAAAAGTATTGGGCACCGAGCCCTGCATTCTGGTCAAAAATGATTGCAATCATGAAATTCTTTAGTATTATTCATCTTCATTTACTTTGTCTGTCAATGGTGAAACACCACACAAGAATTACAGAAAAAACCAAACTGGTGTACATATAATTCCACACCAATCATAAAACGGGGGGTGGACAAAATTATTGTCAACGTGTGTGGAAAAATCAAACTTGCAGCCAGGTTGAAATGGATTTAAAGTTGGCTCAACCCTCTGTCCTGTGTGTCCCGTGTGTGGACCCCACCTTGGCATGAGAAAGAAAGAAGAACAAAGAACTTTCTGAGGACTCGAGAATCAAAAATTGAAGGAAGCCTGAGCAATCTCAAGGCTATCAAGTCCCATCTACAAAGACTGAATGTTTCCTGTGTCTACTTTGTACAGTGTCATCAAGAGTGTACAGCCCCTGGCACTGTGGCACCTCCCTAGATGAGAGTGTAGCAGCGCCCACTGGCACTGTGGCACCTCCCTATAGGAAGAAGTGTACAGCCCTGGCACTGTGGGCACGGGCACCTCCCTGAGATGAGAATTGTATCAGCCCCTGGCACTCGTGGCACCTCCTAAGAATGAAGAAGTGTACAGGGAGCCCCTGGCACTGTGGCACCTCCCTAGATGAAGAAGTGTATCGCCCCTGGCACTGCGGCAAACCGCCCTATATGAAGAAGTGTAAACCCCCTTGCACTGCGGCACCCAATCCCTAGATGAGAAGTTGTACGCCCCTGGCACTGTGGGCACCTCCCTAGATGAAGGGGGGAAGTGTAAACCCCCTGCTACTGTGGTACCTCCTAATGAAGAAGTGTACAGCAGCCCTGGCACTGTGGCACCTCCTATATGAAGAAGTGTAACCCCCTGGGCACTGTGGCACCTCCCTATAAGAAGTGTCGCCCATGCACAGAGGCACCTCCCTAGATGAAGAAGTGTACAGCCCCTGGCCTGTGGCACCTGGCTCCCTAGATTCAGAGTGTACAAGCCCCTGGCACTGTGGCACCTCCCTAATGAAGAAGTGTACAGCCCCTGGCACTGGTGGCCACCTCCCTATATGAAGAATTCAACAGCCCCTGGCACTGTGGCACCTCCCTAAGATGAAGAGTGTCACCCTGGCATTTCTGTGGCACCTCCCTAATGAAGAAGTGTACAGCCCCTGGCACTGTGGCACCTCCTAGATGAGTAAGTGTACAGCCCCCACTGGCACTGTGGCAACCGCCCTAGATGAAGAGTGTAACAGCCCCCCTGCGACTGTGCAACCACCGCCCCTAATGTGGAAGGAAAAGAAAAAAAAAAAAATTGACGAAGATTTCAACAAAGATTGTGCGGATGGTGATAGAAGAACCCGACTACATCCAAACAAGTTTTAAGGCTGCATGCAGCCCGTAGGGTACACAACAGTGTCACCTGTACTATCCGTCGCGTCGTGATGAACAGGGAACTGTATGTTAGGATACCCAGAAATCCTACTTCTTAACAACAAGAAACATAAAAAAGCGGGCTGGAGTTTGCCAAAAGTTACCTGAAGAAAGCCTAACGTTCCTGTTCTCTGTCCATGAGACATAAGTTAGAAGCTTTGGGAAAAAGCATCAACAAGAGAGTTCAGACAGAAAACAGAGGCTTAGAGTAAGCACAATCCCCTACGTCCAGCCAGGAGTTCCCCACCTGATGTTCTGGGGTGCTTTGCTGCCTCTGCTGGCACGTGGACTGTGTGGACTCGTGTGCGCCCGAGCCGGGCATTATGAAGTCTGGACGACTACCTCACTCAACATATTTTGCAGCTTACATTATGAAAAGCGAAACAGCCCGTGTGAAGCTGGGTCTCTCTCACGAGCTCATGGGTCTTTAATTCCGCAGGCTAATGACCCAAACCAACACTTCAGTCTTTCTTCACAAACCCCTTTCTATGCTTTTGTGAGCAGGGCAGGTATGTGACAGTGGCAGCAACTATCCAGCCTGAACTCACATAGAACTGTGAGAGTCTCGGCAGGTTGGAGACAAGGCGTGACACTTCACCATCCAGGCCACACCGGGAGTAGTTTACTAAAGAAGAAGTGGTCTAAAAATTTCAGCAAACAGAGCCTTGTAAGAAACTCAATGATGGTTTACCTAAGGAGTGGTTGTTCGCAGTCAGAGGTGTGCCCTACAAAGTATCTAGGCTGAGGGTTGGCTAATACTTTTGTGCCGGCCATTTTTGAGAGTGTGTTCGGGTAAAGATGATCAATGGACACTAATGAGTTACGTTTTTTAAATTCTTTTTGTTTGTGTTTTCATGAACAGAAACAAATAAATGCAGATATTCAACATACCAAAAAGATGAACCCCTTGTTCATGACGTGTACATTCATTTTCTAAGAACGAAAACGAGTATATCTGACAGAATTGCAGGGGTGAACCAATACTTTTGCCAGCCAGCAGCACAGGTACTCCTGTATTGTGCACGGTTGGCAGTTTGTGCTACAGTGGAGTTACATGTGGGAACAAATTAAATGCTTAAACTAGAGAGAGGCCAAAGCGGCATCATGGGATCTGTGGCAAGCTAACTGGCCTTCAACCTGAGGGCATAGACTGACAGATATTAGTCGCCGCCCCACTTCACCTCTTGTGAGAAATGTCGTGTTGTCAAAACACTTTCAGAACAGAAAATGCCATAATGTTGAAAAAGACGGATGACAGCACAAAGTAGGCATCATTCTGTTATTTTCAAAGGCGGAATCACACATGTAATAATTTGGTAAAGTCCCTATAACTTTACAGTACGCTTTAAGTGAAGCTTCATTTTGACTAAAGCTGCATTAAGCATTAGGCTGATTGCCTTTATTATGTTGTGTAGGCATTCTGGTGCAAAGTGGGAAATTTATCATTAGGCGGCTTCTATGCTCTACAAGTGTGTCTGGGATTTTTCCTTTCAAAAAGTGCACACAAAGGCGCAAAATATCAAAAGTCGCAGCACTAACAACAAGGGGACAGATTAGGACTTTTTAAAAAGTCACAGTCATAAAGTGCTTGCACAGTGTAGCACTACCAGTGGTTCTATGTTTACAGACAGTATGTGAAGTGGAATAGTGCTGTGCAACTTTGACCGTGAAGAAAAAAAAAAAACTACCCCTGATGGATCTAACTTTTTAATAAAATCGACCATGTCTACTTCTCTCCTTCCACTTCTTTCATTTTACGTTTATTCAATATGGTGGATCTGTACTTGGCTCTCCTCTTCGCCTGCTGCCTTTTTTCTGACCAGCCCGCCCTCCGCCTACAGACACTTGCCACTAGAGAAAACAATTTGTCCCACAGAACAAGCCCCCAAAAGCTCTAAAATGGAAAATCAACATTTCTGGGTCTTCGGGGTGGGGATATAAAGTTGAAATGCAAAAATTAAAGGGCAGGATCCCTCACTAGTTAGAAGGAACTGGACTTCAGTATCGATCCTGAGTTTAGACAATTTTTAATCAATAGAAAAAACTTCACTTTATATTCTCTATTTACACTCATTTTTTTTTTATAAAAAAAGCATAAAAAGACAAAATTTGAAAACATTAAAAATATTAATAATTAAAAAGAATGGTTACCTGTGACACTAGTTGATTATGACAATCTGAAGGTGTATATACAGTGCTAACCTTAGGTTTCAGTCATCCAGTGTTATTAAGAAATTCAAGTATGTACAAGATTAAGGGAACCTGGTCATGAGGATTAGGCACAAATCTTCACCAACTAGGACATGACAGGGTCACAATGTTGTCCTTTCTATATTTTGGATATTCGCATTATGCAGAAAAAGACACTAAACAACTATATAAAAATGACCTAAGAGTCACAGGGGGGGAGGAGTCATGCTAGAACGACCCCCCCAGTTTAATAATGCTCTCTACCACAGTACAATTCATATCATAGACACTTCTCAGCAGCTTCCACCACGACTTGTGGTTATTCACGTGTAAAGGAATCAATTTAGACCCAGAGGAGACTCTCAGATAACTCCTCCCCACCCCTGTGACTCCTTACAGGTCATTTGTTATGTAGCTATCTATTTCGTGTAATGTTGAATCTCCTAGAATATAATTCCTGGATACAGCCTGGTGAAGGTTTGCCGGCCCAAATCCGCAGGACAGATTCCGTTGTAAATTCTCAAAAAAAAAAAAAAACACACACCATGTGAAATGTCCCCGAGAATTGTCAGTCAATCTAAGAGTTTCAGTAGTTATACGACTAATAAACACATTCTCAAAGGGGATAAGTCCTGAAATGTCTGCCTCAGAACAAAATTCACCGTTTCAATAGCAAATGACTCTTTTGTAAAAGATTCAATACTGGTAAGTGGCCAGCCTCGTGTCTTACGGCTTTGTGCCTAATACTTAGAAGTGGCCATCAGATATGCTGTCTTGCAGTTTGCTACCTACATTGATCTGTGGCGATCAGACCCGGTGTCTTGCTTTTGTTGTACATGTAACGTGATCAACAGGCCATCGGATCTGTTCTTTCAACTGATAGTGGCCATCGGATCTTGTGTCTGCAGCTGATCAGTGGCCATCGGATCTTGTGTCTGCAGCTGATTAGTGGCCATCGATTCTGTGTGTCTGCAGCTGATCAGTGGCCATCGGATCTTGTGTCTTGCAGCTGATCAGTGGCCATCTGATCTTGTGTCTTGCAGCTGATCAGTGGCCATCGGATCTTGTGTCTTGCAGCTGATCAGTGGCCATCGGATCTTGTGTCTTGCAGCTGATCAGTGCCATCGGATCTTTCTTGCAGCTGATCAGTGCCATCGGATCTGTGTTCTTGCAGCGATCAGTGGCCATGGATCTTGTGTCATGATTAGTAGGCCTTACTTGTGTCCTTAGCTAATCAGTGGCCATCGGATCTTCTGTCTTGCAGCTGATCAGTGGCCATTGGATCTTGTGTTCTGCAGCTGATCAGTGGCCATCGAATCTTGTGTCTTGGTAGTATACTGGCCATCAGATCTTGTGTCCTTCAGCTGATCAGTGGCCATTGGATCTTGTGTCTTGTAGTATAGTGGCCATCGAATCTTGTGTCCTGCAGCTGATCAGTGGCCATTGGATCTTGTGTCTTGCAGTATAGTGGGCAGATTGGTCCCTACATACTGATCTGCGGCTATCCGTATCTTCTGTCTTGCAGATTGGTACCTCCATACTGATCAGTGGTCATCTTATCTTGCAGAATAGTGGCCATCGTATCTAGTATCTTGCAGCTGATCAGTGGCCATCAGATCTGGTGTTTAGTAAATGGGTACCAATATATTGATAAGTTTCCATCACATCTCGTGTCTTGCAGCTCGGCCAGTACAGCTGTATCACTATATTGTAAACAGTCACCTACATCTCAGGTCATTTACATACGAAAGCTTCGTGTCCGCTGAAATGACTGAAAAGGCCTTTTGATAGCAAAAAACGATAACTGAGATTTGAGGCTCGTCTTTTCTGGAAAGATTGCGGCTTCGCTCTCCGGCGTGGGGAGACGCTCCTTGTAAACTTGAGGATGAGCTCTCTGGAACTGAAGAAACCAAAAATGTAAACTCAACAAATAGATAAACATTTACTTCAAAGAGAATATTAGTAGCAAAATATGAATCACTGCACGCGGCTGCCGGTCTCTGGCTGCAGCAAGTCATGCAATCAGTGGTTGTATGTAGTCTGCCCCATATATGGCGGCAGGCCCGGCGCCAGCACCTGTACCACTGACACTGGTACAAATGATCACCATCCGGCTGGATTACTTTTCTACCTCTATGCTGCGCTCATCGGGAGCATAGAAGCAGAATCCAAAGCTCACCTTTCCTGTCCCCCCAAAGCGGCCCTTCACAATGTATGCGGCGGCTCTGAAGCCGGGTGCACATGGCAATGTCATTGGATCACTTGTGCCGGCTTCAGAGCCAGCGCGTATGGCAGGCACATGAGAAGAAAGAAGACGGCTGCAGGAGTTTTTTCTTTCCCAGAGGGGAAGGGGTGGGGGGCAGTGTGACTACAAGGGGAGGGATCCATTATGGCTACAGGGGGAGGGGGGGCAGTGTGGCTAAAGGGGGAGGGGGTTTACAGTGCAGCTACTGGGGGAGGGGGGGATCCAGTGCAGCCACTGGAGGGAGGCCCACAAAGGCACCCACTAAGGCTCTGTCACCCAGGGGCCTACTAAAACCTTTAGCCGGCCCTGAATGGCGGTCACGTGCCCGCTGCCCAACAGAGAGCAAAAGCTGCATTGATAATGCAGGATCCACATGGGAAAACAAGGAAAGCCCAGTTTACAAACGCTCTTGACTACAATGCCTCGAAATCCTGGTACTTGTGCGATACTTTTAAAGTCAGAACGGCTCAATACCAGGTTTCTGTGACTTGCGATACTGAATGACTTCCACAGACTCTACAGACTCCTTGTATCTGCAGACATCGGGCAGGGAATCCTTTTTGTAGAGTGTCGGGTTAACGGCAGAGCAGGGACCACATCATCAGGGAGATATCACCATCTGTCCATATATGGCGTCTCTACATCTCCCAGGGCTTCCCCAGACACAGGGCTCTAAATTATGCAATTAATTTACAACCTCCACACTCCACTTGCCATAGAGATACAGAGCCTCTAACCACTTGGCTATGGGGTTAGTGGTTGTCTATGGGAGGATTTTATGTAACCAAGCACTTCACTATCACACTGTGGCACAGGCCTAATGCACTAGTATATAGAGAGGGATTTTCTCAGAGATTATGATGATTATTATTCATATTATTATGATTATGGTTATTATGATGATTATTACTAGGATTATTATTATTGTGATTATTTTTATTATTGAGATGATTATTATGGAGATTATTATTATGGAGATTATAATATTTTAAGCATATAATACAGTTAAATGAATAAAAATGTAAAAGTAAAATGTAAAAGACAAAAAATAAGGGCTTATTCAGACGGGTGTGTCCACTGCTCATCTGCAAAAAATGCAGATGTGATGTGATCAGTCCATATTGTATCAGTACGTCATCCGTTTTCTTCACATATGCAAAAAAAGCTGATGGGTTTCTAATCTACTTCTTGCCCCGCCCAATTAGTTGCAACATTTAAACAAAAAATGCATACAGATGTCATGTATGTGCCGTCTTTTTTTTGCAGATCCATTGATTTCTATGGATGTACGTGGTCCATATGCGAGACACATATACGTGGTCCACATGTGAAGTCAGATGTACAAGTTACAGCTTAACCAGGTACAAAGCTCCTGCCCTGAACTTATGTGAATGGTTTAACTTTCCAACTCCAACTAAATTATCATTGTTATCTACTCTGGGGTCTCTGCTGTTATTTTGATTTGTAAAGCATTATGGAATATGATGGCGATATATATAGATTATTATTATTTTGTTTATGAAGTGGTATTTATTTGCCTTCTGTGATGGCATTTTGTGCTGTACTGTGGTTGTTGGTGCATCCAGGGTACTGTTACTGCTCAACTTTAAGGGCCTGTATGACAGTATAGCCCTTGTACCAATAAATGCTGTTCATCCCAGGCCTAAATCCTTAAAGGGGTTTTGCCACTAAACAAGTTAGGCTCTATCCACTTACTGATTGGTGGGCGTTTCATAGATGAGACCCCCACAGATCCTGAGAACGGGGATGCAATACCAGGTACCTCCGTCTGACCCCTTGTCCCACCCCGAAATTAATGGAGCAGACAGCTGCGCATGACCCTTCTACTCCATTCATCTCTGGAAGCAAGGAGGCATCTGACGGAGGTACCGGGGACCCCATCGGACCCACCCGTTCTCGTGATCTGTGGGGGTCTCATCGATTAGACGCCCACAGATCAGCAAGTTGGGTGGGGAAACCCTTTGTCCATTTTATCACAACTTCAACTACAGAAAAATAGTCACCGACTCCACAGCCCTGGATTCTAGCTACAAAAAAATGGCTCTTTTTTCAATGTCCATTATCAAGAAGTGTCAATCAATAATCAATTACATGTAATGAATCCACTTCATATGATAACACATAAGAGAGTGAGCTGGGTGCAGAGCTACAACACCTGTACTAGAATCTGCATGAACTTATCATGGCCATACAATGCATACCATATATACTCGAGTATAAGCCTAGTTTTTCAGCACAAAAAAAAATGTGCTGAAAACCCAAACTTAGCTTATACTCCAGTAAAAAAAAAAATATAGGTTTTACCGGGTTTTTGTGGCTTATACTCGAGTATATATGGTAGTAGGCAGATAGGCATCAGTGAGCAGCAATATAATCTCTGCCTCTAGTATAGCAATATTGAGCAATTGTGTACAGTCCAAAGGTCACATGACAAGACATGACATCATGGCTGCAGGCATCAATAAAATCATTCAGAACTTTAACCTAATAGGACGTACATGAACTGCTCCTACAGTTCAGAGTCCAGAACAGTGGGGCGATAAACAGAAGGGAAATATGTTCTGTTATGCTTTGGGCATTTCTATGAATATTTATTTATTCCCTTTAAAAATCCCTTTAAGATGTACTCTACCCCGGTAAGAAATAAGTCCAATTTGGGACCTTATAACTTTTCCCATCAGTGCGGGCTCATGATATAGGACCAGTACGAATTCTTCAGTATAATATATAAAATGTTGTTGGCACTGGCAAATCCAGATACAGAAAGGAGATCCGATATATGGATTTCTTCTGTTGTGGTGATGTTGAAGAAAGGGAAGCTAAGTGAGTGTTATAAATTATATTACTTAATAACTACCCCTCAATGTCCATGTTTATTTGTTGTCCTCTAAATGTGTCCTTTCCATCAAACAGAATATAATTCCCAATATTAAAGGGAACCTGTCATCAGACATTGGCCTAATAAACCAATATCAGTTTGTTGCGAAGCAGCTTAACACCCTTGAGATAAAGTTTCTTTCATGGCCCAGTGTGGTGGCATCATAAAGTGACATGTAAAATGATTGCATAAAGTCATGGAGGCGGAGAGTTTAGTCCTGAAGTCAAGATCTTTCCACCTCAGAAAGGCTCCTACTCTGATGCATCAGGACGCAGGACCATCAGTACAGTGAAGGGGGCGTTCTGAGGCAGGGAGAGCTTGACTTCAAAGTTATAAAACTCTCCGCCTTCTTGACTTTATACAACCATACAACATTTCACTTCAAAGTTGATTTTCTGGATGATACCACCACACAAAGTGACATGATCTCTAAAGTGTTCAGCTGGTTGACTTCTGCTGACAGGTTCCCTTTAAGGACTCTGCAAACACCAAAGCAACCAGTGACCCCTCACCACTCCTGTATCTAGTGATCAGTGTAGTCTTTTCATACATGCAATAATAATATAATAACCTGTTTCAGCTTCTTCTTCTTTTCCTTGGAGGACAATGACTTGTTATTAATAATTTCCTCCAGCGCCGCCTTCACAGGGTCTTGGGCTTTGCTCAGCTTCTGATATTCATACTGATGTGTACTTTCCGGCGGCTGAGTGAAGGCTGGATGAATCGAGTTGTCGATGTTGGCCCCTGGATACTTTATCTAAGAGCCACATAAAAGGAAAGAATTGTGGAAAGTGCAATGTCCCATCATATCCAGTGTTGTACTATGTAAACTTCGGGTGTTCCCAGCCCTTTTGATATTGTTGACTTATACATTCAATCTGTTGAAATTACAGATGAGCAGATCCAAACTTTAGGTTCAACGTCCTCTGTTCAGCAGTACAGCCTAACCCGGATATGTTGCTTAAAGAGGACCTGTCGCCTAAAATTTCGGCACTAGGAGCTGCTTACTGAAGTAAGCAGCTCCTAGTGCTTGAATAAACGCCAGTGTTAGAAGGATAGAGTTACCTTAAACCTCTGGTAACACTACATAACACTGCGGCGGTTTACAATGTAATCATCAGACCACTCGCAAAACTGTCTGATGTATTCATGAGGGGGCGAGGTTGGGGCGCAGCAGTCACCGCCGGCCTATGGAGTGAGCGGGGCGGTCCGGGGTAGAGGCAGCGCCTCTGACCGTCCCCTCATGAATACATCGGACAGCTGCTTTAATAAGCAGCTCCTAGTGCCGAAATTATGGCTGACAGGTCCTCTTTAATGGGCAACATCAGCCAGCTTTACCCCCAAGCAACTACAAATGGCCATAATTGGCCAGGTGGACACAGGTTAGTATACTTACACTGGTAAAGTTTTATATTAGTGGTCAACTGCTTTAAAACAGAACCCGTCAAAAAAAATTGGCCTAATAAACCACTGCTAGTCTATTGTCAAGCAGCTGAGCAGCTTCTAGATCATGTTTCTTTCATTACCTGGTGTGGTGGCCTCATCCAGAAATCAATTTTGAAGTGAGATGTAAATTAGTTTTATGAAGTCAAGGAGGCGGAGAGTTTAACACTGAAGTCAAGCTCTCCCTGCCTTAGAACACCCCCTTCACTGTAATTGATAGTCCTGCATCAGATCTACTGAAGTCTGGTGAATACTGTCAACTACATGGGAAGAGGTGTTCAGAGGCAGGGAGGGCGTGACTTCAGTGTTTAACTCTCCGCCTCCCTGACTTTATACATCTTACGTACGTCTCACTTCAAAGTAGATTTTTCAGGATGATGCCAACAAGCTTAGCATTAAAAGAAATATGATCTAGAAGCTTTTCAACTGCTTGACAACAGACTGGTAGTGGTTTATTAGGTCAATTTCTGACAACAGGTTCTCTTTAAGTTGATTCATTGAGTAATCAAGGAACCTTCAGCACCTTTATCCCCCCATTAATGTAAACTTTTGCATATCTTTAAGACATCCAAAGTTTCTTTTTCATCCTTGGTGTACCTGGACTCTTCTTTGGTGCGCTACATAGTCTTCCACTGCGTTTTTATAAGATGTTGGAACAGTTAAAATATCCTGGCAATGGTCCATCATGAAGGTTACCAGCTTTGTGGATAAAAGTTCACCCAGGTCCATCTCCTCTTTTGAGCGGAGGACACAGCGAGAGAATGTCTGCACCATCTGACAACAAGGAAAGCAGGGATTTTAATACTTAAGAACAATCAAAAAAGAAAAGAAATTACGATTATTAAAACGCTGACTTGTTAAAAAGTATTTGTCACATTTATCTGAACCAAACCAAGAAATGAGTCAGGAAACCACTTTAAAGGAAACGTGTCATCAGATTTTATCCCTATTAAAACTACCAGCCTCATCAGGTAGGCTATAAAATGTCCTTTCTCAAAGTCCCTCTGTTATGTGAATTCTCTCCTGTTTCCCTGTAAAAAATAAAATCTTAAAAGTCATGTAATAATGAGCAGAGAAGAGTCATATTTTGCCTAAGATGAGTTAAGTTTAGAGGTTGCAGGGGAGTGACACTTCACGCTATGATCTTCAGTTCTATAGTATCTAAAAACATGGTGTCATATTTAAAGAAAATAATCTCATCTTTTAGCGACATACTACAGAACCAAAGATTCAGTCAATTAAAGACTAAAAAATAGTTGGAAATGCAAGCTACTGATAAAAATTCCCTCCTTGTAACTACCTCCATCTGCGGTTCTGTAGCTCAGTCTGAAAGTTAAGATTCTTATCTTTAATATGACACCATGTTTCTAGGTCCAATAGAACTGAAGATTGGAACATCTGAAATGACACGACCCCTGCACCCACTAAACATGACTCATTTCATGCAAATATGACTCTTCCTTGCTCATTTGAACAAGAATTTGGAGGAGATTTTTTTTAATAGGTAAACAGGGGAGCCTTCACATAAAAGAGGGAATTCTAGAAAAGACATTCACTACCTACGGGGCAGATGGGATAAGATCTGATGACAGGTTCCCTTTAAGTGCTTTAGAGCCTCTGAATGTAAATCATTCAGGTGCCTGCAGAACATTTCACATTAGAACAATCTATTCTGCAGTATCTATATTTATCCATCTTCGGGTACAAATGCTCTGCTATAGAGATAAAACATGTGCTCTGGAATAAAACGAAAGCCAGAACATGGGGCGCCATTGTTACTAGACGCGGCCGCCACCTCTAAGAGGAGATTCCTATAGCGCTGAGCACAGCAGTCAAGGACCTTCAATCATACAGACTGTCTAATAACCCACCAGCGCTCGGTTCCCGGCAGCATCACTCAGTGGTGGCATCTCTCTGTTGAGGCTTATCCTCGCCATCATCCTCATTAGCAGCTGCAGTTTCCTGCGATTTTCCGGCGGCAGGAGCAGACAGCACAGTTGTAGAGCTTCAATGGCGACGAGCCTCCTCTGCAGAAGACCTGGAGTAAGATGGAGTAATAAAAATTACGAAAATTAATTAAGAAAGTAGCCATATCTATTCCAGCAATATATGAAAGAAATGTCCATAAGGGGGCCCTTTATTAGTATCCAGGCTGGCGAGGGCGTCCTTACTGAAGCGATACAGGGCTGAGGGCGCTCACGACCATCTCATCATTTATCCTTCACCTACACATGGCTGCTGCTCTCATATGAGACTCTTACATTAGACATTTAGGACACACCCTATATACCGGCCATCAATATGTAGGTGTTGGAATACCCCTATAGGCAACCTGCACCATTTATATGCAGATTTTGGTGAAAAATTTGAAAATCTGTTCATGTGGTTTGATTTGTGTTTTTTTTTTTAAGGTGTGTGCCCATCTTCTGTATAAATGACACATCCATAGGATAGTTTAGAAATACATGATAGGTACGGGTCCTATACCTATATTAAACGAAAACTACCATCAAAAACAAGCATGGATAAACCAGGGATAGATCCAGCCATGGAGACTGTCATAATGTTCTTTATTTGTTATCCATGGCCTCCTTCCTTTAAAATCAACTTTTTAAAATTATGCTTCTGGGGGAGTTACCGGAGCATGACTAAGGACTTACTGACATAGTCTGAAACACGTTACATTATTCGGCTTTGCTTTTTTATGTGATCATATGTAATTTTTAACATGTTTTCAATAAAGATATACCATATACACTCCAGTATAAGCCGAGTCCCCTAATTTTACCACCAAAAACTGGGAAAACCTATTGACTCCAGTATAAGCAGAAGTTGAGAAATGCATTGGTCAGTCTCCCAGTATACAGCCTGCCCCATTTAGTATACAGCCAGCCTGCCCCATTTAGTATACAGCCAGCCTGCCCCATTTAGTATACAGTGAAACAGATCCTTCCCCCATTTAGCTATAAAGCAGCACTCCTGCCCTCATTTAAGTATAAACAGCCCAGCCTGCCCCAAATTAAGTATATACAGCCAGCCTGCCCATTTAGTAACAGACAGCTTCCTTTTACCTGCAGCCAGCATAAAAAAAATAAAACTTACATACTCACCTTTCGGCTTCCCCATGATTGGCTGTAACGGCCGGCACAGACACGGCCATGCGATTCGCTGGCCTGCACATACTATGACGTCATCAGCGGCCGCATCACAGTGTGCGCTGGCCGGCAGATCGCATGGACGCAGCTCTGCCGGCCGTTACAGCGAAAAAAAGACAGAAGAGGACCCGCGACGAGCTTCGGGAAGCCGAAAGGTGAGTATGCAAGTTTATTTTTTATTCACAGGCTGTTACACTGGGGCTCATTTACTAAGGGGCCCCGATCGCACTTTTGTCAACTGTTCATCTTTCTTGGGGATTTACACGGGTATTTAAAAGGTGTCTGCGCTGGGATTGTGTCGCACGCGATCGGTTTTGGGTGCAGCTGTGCTGGCTTCCATGCGACACAAATCGGGGGGCGCCGTTGAACAATTCGGAATGAGCGCTGGATTTAACGTTCAAGTTGTGTCGCATCCAATGCGCTTACATGCACCAAGAAGAAGAAGGTGAAGTCCAGGGGACCTGAGCGGGGAAGTGACACATGCAGGATATCGAGCGCACGATCGTGGCAGAATGCATTATCGTTGGACAATGCACTTTCGGTGAACTCCAGCGGACGGGTAAGTAAACGTGCTCCAATGTCTCAATCCCGCCTCCCTCCCTCTGCCGGATGTAATCTCAGAGCAGCCGTTTCAGCACACAGTGGGAGAGGAAGTGCTTCTGCACCATTTAACAGTCTGTAAATCTACAGCACTGAGGGGCCCTTCAAACTCATTAGCATAATTTTAGAAGGAAGGAGGCCATGGATAACAAATACAAGAAGATTACCACAGTCCTGGTGCCTGGATCTGTGAGTAAGTGTCCTGGTTTATCATGATTAATTTTGAGAATAGATTTCCTTTAAGAATGGATGTCCATTGACCCCTTTCCGCTACCCATCTGAAAGAAGAGTTGACAATGGCATCAACAGATAGTGGTCAGGCTTGGAGCAGAGTCTTAGGGTTGGCTATTTTCAGTGCACCCACTGACACGAATGTAGAGTGGCTGCACACATTATACTGTACATTCAGTTGGCAGTGAGAAATGGCTCAGCTGATCCACGTTCGAGATAGAGGTCAATAAGGCTGGAGGCTGCACTACTGAAATATTCAGGTTCTGCTTCCGTGTAGTCATGGAGAGACCTTGTTTGGATTTAATTTGGCAAATACTATAGACCCAATATTTTTCTTGTGTTCTGAGATTTGTGTAGGTTCGTATGGACTTAGATATGAATCCTCAAAGTGTCACCTTTGCACCAAAAAGAGAAGACACTTTGAGGATTCATATCCGAGCCCAAACAAACCTACACAGATCCCAGAACACAGGTAGAACACTGGGTCCATAGTATTTGCCAAATTAAATCCTAGCAAGGTCTCCATGGCTGCACTGCAGGCAAATTATTCAGTAGTGCAGCCTCGGGCTTCAACTTGTAATTTCTAGTGATCATATGTCTGCACAGATCCTTTCACAAGGTTCACTAAAGGGACTGTGATCATTCCACAAAAAAAGTATTGTTTCATTCCTTGCTCAAAAATCCTACATAAAGACAACGCGTGGCCTGAGCTCTCACTGCTCCGATGTCTCCTCACCGAGAGCTGGTAATTCAATGACAGCTCCGTGTTGCAATAACGCAGCCGAGGGCTTGTTATATCGGAAATTCACGTCCATTCACTGACTTACCGAGGATATTCACGAACACATCAAACAGCTGAAATGTCAGAAGAGGCTCCTGCAGAGAGCTGTAATAATCTGCAATGGTCTTAAACACGTCTCTCTCAAAGCCCGAGTACATCGGCTGCTTCATTTCTGAGCAATTCGGCCCTGGACAGATAAGAGTTAAAAGGATTACAACATATAGACTTGGTTTAGCGTCAGTAGATAGACAGATAAATCATCTATGAATAGGATGAGAAAGAAAAATTTGGTTATTTTTGAATAACCACTGAAATAGCGCCACTCTGGTCTATCGGCCATGTCTGGTATTGCAACTTATCTGTATTTATGTGACCTAAACTATTGTAACTGTAATGTTATTTGGATATAAACCAAACCCCATTATACATTTTTGACAGAATTTATACCAATGAAAGAAATTACTAAAATATGCTGTTCAGCCGTTAAAGTGAAAATTCAAGTTTTTCCCCTATTTACAGGAAAGAAGATATCTTGCTGATCGTTGAGGGTCCCCCTTGGATCATGGATTAAGGGTCCTTTGTACCCCAGATGAACAGAACAGCCAGTCACACATGCCCCCTGCTTCTCTATTCATCTCTGTGACAGAGATAGACTCAATGCTGCGCCAAATCCCTGTTCTCGTGATCAAGTTCTTCCCCATCCTGTGAATAGGGAGGAATAGGGAGGCACCATTTGGTTTATGTTCTGTGCCATGAGCTATAGGTCACTGTTGTGGCTTGTAATGCCCCCAAATAGCACAAGACCTGCTATTATGGCCAGTAATCAACTGTATCGTAACCCTTCACGTCATCTCACTATAGAAGAACAGGCGCCAGTGCATAAGGTCTGGTAAACTTATCTATTATTTTAACACTGCAGTTGATGAGGATGTCTGACACATGGGCAATGTTTCTTTAATGCAGTGCAAACACCCAACCCTCTGGGATCCTCACTGGACAGTTTTAGTTCCATTTGCAAAAGTAAAGTCAGTGCCATGTACTTGGTTTCTTGCCATGAAAATGGATGACTATTACAGTAACCCAATGGTGACGTTAAGCACAAACAAATGAAAACATACTTACAATTAGCGAGGCATTTCATTGCCGATAGCAACCAATGGGGAAGCTCCTCTGCAGAAACACAATAAAACGGTCATCATTTGTATAGGTTTTATGTGTAAGCCATATACATAGCTGTATGATATTAGTTATTTGGGAGTTCTGCAGGATTGATGTCCGACCCCCAAAAGTCACTCACTGACCAACAGATGGTTGTGATTAACCAATAATCACACCATTCGTATGTCCCTTTTGGTAAAAATTTGGTGAACACTCCAGTCAAAGCCAATTCAAATAATAATAAATGGTTCAGGGTCTGAAAGAAAGGATCAGGACTCATTGTCATTGTATTCCTAGAACCTAGAGTCCTGCTCCACCTTCCGGGTCCCGTACAAGGTATCATTCAATTAGTGACTGGAGTGTTCCTTTAAATTAGATCTGATCAGTTGGGTCTTGGCGGCTTGGACCTTTACAAAAAAATTATAGCTTACCCTAAGGAGAACTAAAAGTTCTGGACCAGCCCTTTGTCGTATACAAAAACACCTATAGTAAATCTAAGTTCAAACTCACTTGCTGGGTCTTCCATCACCACTATCCCCTGCTTGTTGACATTGTACACATTGTGCATTATGTGCTTTCCATTCGTCTGCTTAGTGTCCATCACATCATTCAGGGAATCGAGGCCAAATATTTTCTGTAAACTGGAAGAAAGAAAAGTTATGAACAACCTCTAGAAGTAATATTCAATTTAAATAACTCTTTCCATCTTGCGACATTGACGTAAAATTTTAAGAAACCACATTTATCTTAAAGGGGTTGTGCAAAGGTTGAAAAACATCTTGCTTTCTTAAAACCACAGTGCACACCTGGAGCAAGGCTCATGCTGGTATTGCAGCTCAGCTTTATAGAAATAAGTGGAGCCTAGATGTAATACCACAGTCTACGGCCATGTATTTCAACCCCTTTAACAACGGACACCAGTCATGTAGCTGAAGATGCACGGCTCTCTCGAGACATAGCTGAGCACAAAAGGAATGGGCATAACAAATTCAACATGTCCAATCTTTTCTTCCCATGAACTCATTTGCTGTGTTAAAGTCAGAAGGATCCCGAGGATCTTATGGGGACAAGAATCTAACACAATTCATTTTCTACTTTTTATACAAGGTGAGAAATTAGGAATTACATTGGACCCACAAAAAACCCTCTAGGACTATAACAATGGCAGACTTACCGGGATAGGGTCCTAGATTTCCATATATCTTCAATATTTGCTGTGGTTAACTCTCTGCGATACACCAGCCGACAGGCAGGAACCTCTCCGATGGCAATACTGTGACGTTTATACCACATCTCAGAATTCTGGAAAATATAGTTATATCAAGTTATAAGAAGGATGAAGTCAAACCTCAACAAGTTATAGACATGCACAAATTTAATGGGGCAAATTACTCCTTCATTCCCAACACTCATTCCCATCCCACTACTCTGCAATTACTGGATCAGCAATGACATCCAGACCAAAAATCACGTAATTGCTGAATATTATAAATGATCATAGAAACTCATGGATGTCCATTCTTCAGAAACTCACAGTGTGAATGTAAAGCAGTGATGGATCCCCGATACAGATGGTGCTGAAAGAATAGTAATAATACAACTATCCCGATATTGTTCCCCCCTATGCCTGAAAAATTCCACAGTCCATTTGTAAAGTTGACAAAGGCAAAGTTGACCATTTATGCATATTCCTGCTATTCTAGCTTCCTGATTGACAAGGGGCCTGCTTTCTCATCAGCTCTGCTACATCATTTCCCCCTCCCTCGGGGAGAGATGCTGAATGTGTTTGACTTACTTGCTAAAGAGAAATCAACTCCTCATTCACCCCACCCTCTTCTTTTAGCAATTCTCTTCAGCAATTCATACAGGCAAGGAAGGACATGAATATGTGAGATCATGACAAGACTCACATGGGTTTATTTGCATAGATGGTGGGTCAACTTTATGAACGGACTGTGGAGCTTTATGTACATGGGAAGGAACAATATAGGGATATCTGTACTGGTATATAATAGAAGTTGTGTATTTTTTACTGGTAACATAGCCATGGTAACATGTGCCAGCCACATGGGCCGGACTCAGCTCAAAGGAAAGATGATGATCGTACTCACATAGAGTCATTTGAGTAGATGGAAAGTCAACTTTATGAAGGAACCATGAAACTTTATAGGCATGGGGAGGGACAACATCATAGGGATAGTTAATTATGCCCACTCAGCTCAAAGGAAAGACGATGATTGGAATCACACAGAGTCATTTGCATAGATGGCAAGTCAACTATATGAATGGATTGTAGAACTTAATGGGCATTGGAACAATATAAGGATAGTTGCACTGCAGTGTAATGGTCGTTCCAAAGATATAGGTTAATTAGGTTAACTGACAGGTTCCCTTTAACCCCTATGTTTTAATTTGTGCAGCAGTCAGCAAGGGTTTTTTGTTCATCCGCACGTGTATATCTGTCTGAAATGCGTTGGCTGCTGTTGTCATGGATGCTCCCGCGACCCACATCTCAGGCTGACCCGTGCCCCTGTGGGCCGACTCAACTGTCCTCGTTCCTGCTCTGGCTCCGGCGGTCAGACATGTCCAAAAATGTAAAGGTCCAGCGCACCATTGATTGGTGCGGGCCATTCACGGGATCCCTGAAAAAAACAGCCTCTTCCTCACACCTCGCTGGATCTTTGTGCCTCATTGCCATTAAAACTTCTTGTTTCCTATGCTCTGCGCTGGTACTGTTGTGACCCCGGTTCCATTATTAACTTTGATCCCGTGCTGCCTGTCCTGACCTTCCACCACGGACAAAGTTGCGCCTGTAAAGCGACCTGGTGGTACCACGAAGCAGCAAGTCAAACCCTCTTTGCGGCAGGCTCTGGTGCAAACCGGGTTCCACTTAGACTCCGCTCCCACGTGTCGGCTTACGTCATCGTCCGCAGTGGTCCAGAGGATCCACTACCCCTGGTGCCTGACAGCCATCATGCCACTACGGAATTTTTAATTCATCTTCAATAAAGCTACAGTGGTTAAAGTTCAGCTGGTCCACTGATCTTTCTTCTGGGAATTAATCAAACTTTTTGGGATTATTTGTGTAACTACTAGTCTTTGTCCTGCTGGCTCCAATTATGAAAAAGGGGTTAGTCTTTTTAGACTTAAAAAGTGTCAAAAACTTTAGCAATATCACTCTCATGCAAGCATAGAAAAATTTTACAAACGTTTCTCGTAAAAATGTATCCAAGTTGCGCAATCAGTCTACAGCACAATGGCCTTTCCATATTTATACCATAAATCTCTGACCAGTTTCCCGCATCCCTCTAAGCTTTCTTGTGCTTGTCCATATTGCTAATCATTTATACCTCAACAATCCCACCGCAATTAGACGCCTGACCTTAAAATTAGATTCTCGAAGAATACATGTGCTACTAAAACTTCAGCGTACACATCGCCCCCGAATTTCCAAGAATCTTAACCGCAGCGCCGCTTATATGATTAAAATGGCTGATGCTCCAGCAATCACTGAAAAACAATCTTGAGACACACCTGAGGAGTACAGAAACCACAGAATCTACTTGATTCCTTGTGCTTGAGAAGTGAAGAGCTGGATACACGGAGTGCGGGGGGAAATGCCTTTGATTAACATTTTCGCTCGATAATGAATATATTAGCATAATGGAGAAGCAGCAGTGAAGAGGAAAGTGCAGCAGGTGGCATCTCAGAATATGGTCTGAAAATTATTCAACGCAAAAAAAGGAGTTTTTTTTGTAGTTCAGTGACATGAGAAACGTGGCAAATGCTTTTCCCTAACCTCCAAGGAGGTGCTTTGAGCAGCAGTGGAGGAGGTTGTTGCCTCTAAGGGTGCGGTCACACGTCGCGTTTAAAAACGCATTGGAATAGCTGAAGAGTGATTTGCATGCGTTAACGGTTGCGTTTTGTAAACACAGGTGTTAGCAGCTGTTTAATTAGGCAAATCACTCTCCAGCTATTGCAATGCGTTTTTAAACGCATGCGTTAAACGCGACGTGTGACCGCACCCTAACAGGCTATATGCATTTTCCAATTTGATAAATTTGCAGCCTCACATAATGTATAAGAATAGCAGAGTTCATAAGAGAATCCTTTATCGGAAAAATCCCATTGTTTAAAACATCAAAGTTGTGTTGCGCTGGGAAATAGTATTAAAAAGGCCAAGGGAACCTGGCATTGGGTGAAAATGTGAAATCCTGATGACAGGATCCCTTTAATGTTGCCGTGGTAGGACCCAGCATGGGTTTATACTATTAACAGTAGTGAAAACCATTGCAGTATCACAACTTTTCCTACAGAGTCATATGAATGAATGAAACAAACCATTACAACAGGTTTCACAGGAATATGTCCACACACAGAGTCTTCATCAGTCCAGCGAGGGAATGGAAGAGGGTCCACTTTTTGCTGAGGCCTTTTTGGATACGGTTTAAGTGGTGATGTGGGTGGAAACCTGTATAAAACAAACCAAAAAACAACACAATGAACCAGTGGTGTTATCAGAGTCAGGCCTCTTGCAGCCCGATCCCATGGACTCCAAACCTTGTACAGAATGGGAGTCCTTGCATTATACCAAAATATCAGGATCTGGATTTCAGTGCCGGCGATGTAACAGTTAATAAAGTGAAGGTATTGTAGTTCTGCTAGCAGAAAGGAAATCCTTTCATCATATTTTGGTATAATACAAGGACTCCCGTCCATGGGATCATGCAGAAATTAGGGCCATTTTCAGGTTCGTCGGCAAGAGGCCCGAGTCTTACTCTGGATGATAAGTTCTGTCCTGTAATACACATCAATTGATGTGAAATAAAACACAATAAAGTATAATTTCCCCGGTGGTGGTGCTGCAGGGAAAATAAACACTTATTTCTCAGATTGCCTGGGTTCCAAACAGAGAGATATTTTGTAGTGCCTATAGAAACCTTTTAAAAAGAAAGTCATTTTCCCAAGCTAATTTCTTTGCAGCAGTCACCTCATTTTCATTACACATAAAACAGACAACACTACTGACCCATCATTACATCACTACTGACAATAGATGATGTCACAGCTTATCCCCTCCCCCTCCCTGTACAATGACCTCTATATAGATAACACTGACCCATCATTACATCACTACTGACAATAGATGATGTCACAGCTTATCTCCTCCTCCCTGTACAATAACCTCATATATATATATGATTCTCTTTTCACCTAAAAAGTCAACCGCCACATCCAGATGGATAATGAATGGGGGTGGCGGCACAAGATGTAAAATCCCCTGAGGCTGAGCAGGTATCCATCACACATTTATGGCAAGTTTTATACTAATACTGCATCTATTTCTGTGTGCTGTAAGGTGAAGTATTGTTCAGTAAGAGATCTTCTATCAATCCAGAAGTTTCATGAGATACCGGTAACAATCACCCTTACAATACCAATGCTTTCATTAATATCACTGAAAGAAATCGCCTCCCACTGAGTAATATCTATTGTAGTAGTAGTGCGTAGTAGTACGCACTACTACAATAGATATTACTCAGTGGGAGGTTGTTGTTTTGGATAAAAACACCAACTAGGGTTGAATTGTGCGAAGAAGCACATAACTGTGCAAACACACCCATCAATCTTCAGTACACTGAGTCTTGATACATGTTTGTATGTCTGTACGTTTAGTCCTGAAACATTTTATAAGTAAAATAATAAAAGTTATATTTTAATATATTATCTCTAAAATATCTCCACTAACAGTGAACCAATGCTTTCATTCTTTGTTCTATGTATGTTTCTTTGTATATTTTGTGTTTGTGTCTGGTCATTTGCTTTATATGTAAATGAGAGGATCATGGTGTGAGCACAGAGCCCAGGACATGCAGATCACTTACATACACAGAACTCACCTGTACAGGCTGTTATTATCCTCTAGGTCTTCCTTGCCCCATCTCCCTTTCACATCCTCTATAACGTGGTTCTTCAGGAACTTCTTAAGCAGCTGGATGGTCTGGCTTCGGGTCACTTCTGGCCCAAAGTTTTGGTTGCACTGGAGGAGTTCATGTAGCCAGTCCACAGCATCAGACGCAGTGAAACATCGATCATAAGTTTTAAAGTGCACACGATGCTTCTTCTGGGTCATTCCGGAGCGGAAAAGTTCTATAGTTTCATTCCACTGATAGAAAGGAAGAAAATAGGAGCAGAGTTAAAATTTGCAATAAATATCCAGCGGCTGGTGAAAAATTACTTAAATGAATGTGTGTAGCTGCACGGCATTGCCAGTACCCATCGAAAATAGAGCTGCCCAGCCGCTCTTACAGCCAAAAGATAGAGCTGGCTCCATCTTTTTTTGTGGCCACGGCTCGGAAAGGAGAGTACACGTTGTGCTCACCGCACCGAGCCCAGGCGCCATAGACGTCTGTGAGGGGCTTATATCTGTCCGCAAATTTGCCATACGTTCATGTGAATGCAGCCTAAGTGTCCCTGGTTTATCATGTTTGATTTTTATGGTAGATTTCTTAAATTTTTGAGCATTGTGTTTTTATGGCACAAATTAGACACCATTTGCGCTTAAACTGCCATAAAGTGCTCACTACAGGAAAATGGTCATGTAATTTTTTTTTTTTTTTTTTTAAGGTTCCCAGATATTAAAACAAAATTTGGATACAGCAACGCTCTTGTACATGAGTTTTGTCCAGCTCCATCTAAAGGAGCTCATATACATCAGATCTAGAAATGAGCAAATCAGGAGTCTGGCTGCAGGGTCTCTACGCTCAATAAGAATGCACAGGATGCGAATGGCTCATTAAATCAGGGGCAGTTTCACCGTAAACTGAATGTCTCAGGTGTATGGGGGCTTTATTTGTTTGAATGCAGATGATCTGCAGTACCAAACATGACCTGTGGTGAAGGATGGCGCCAGAACTGAAGAGAAAGAGAAAGAAAGCCTCTGATCACCTGATGATTCCTCTCCCTGGACTGTGTCGTGGCCTCCTCAAGCTTTACATTAAATTTAAAAAAAAGGAAACGTGAAATCTGTCAGCGTGAAATTGAGTTTCTCCATGAATACTAAAGATTTCCCCACACACTGGTTCCAGTAACACAAGGTTGTGTCACCTGCAGCCATTGTTCACTTGTAAATTAACGGACCATGAAAGTGACCCCCTGCGGCTACACCCATTGTATACACCCACCCACAGCCCACAAGTCCGGGGCGCTGGAAACATCAAGCTCACATTCCAGGTCTGTATGACATTCAGGTCTGTGACCTCAGCTAGAGGTCCACCCTAGGTCACCCTCATTTTATATACAACATCAGAGGGAACTCTGACCTATCGTTTGACCTCACATTCTCTGCTGATAGTATTTGCAAACCACATGACCAGATTTTTGGGATGAAATATAGCGATACCCCAAAAGCAAGGTAACTGTCTCTCTTGTGCGACATCTATAGCTAGATGCTGTACTAGTCAATATCCAACCCATTAAATCACAATAGGAAATAGCTTTTATTTAAATTATAAGCAGATCATTGTATGACTGGTCTACATTCAGAAGATTAAACATTGTCTACCAGAATTGAAAGTGACTGCTATGTGTATACCTCCAGCTCGTGGGGCTCTGTATACAGGGACTGTCAGGAAGTCAGGCAACACATACAGATAGAGGCCAGGGTCACTGTGGTTTATATAGGGGCAGTGCTAAGAGATAAGAAGAATGGATCAATTACAGACTAAAGAACATCTGCGCCATTACTGGATATACAATCCTAGAAGGAGATATATACACATAAAAAGCCTGGCACAAAGTGGGGAGTACTATAATAGTTCAAGCTTTCTCTTTTCTGACAGCCAATAGGTATAGTTTAGTCCAATCACTCCAATATATATACAGTATGTTTATTTATTGTACCGCATTTTCAGGCAATCTTCTGCCGCAAAAATTTGATCCTAAAATTTACCGTACCTTTATCTGTCTCCCATTGTTTTGAATATAAGGCGGGGAAGGTGTAGGGGAAGTATTTTTTATCGCTAGTAGTCCTATTTTGTTATGGTACTGACAGCAGAAATTGCATCTGTTGACTTCATGCCAATAAGCCCCATAGTATGAGACAAGGGCCTCAAAACACAAAAAATACGGGACCCGTTCCTTGGTGCTGCTGACCACCTAAAAGAGACCAATCCAAAGTGCAACTTTGAATTATGGCTTTTTATTGATAAAATAGAAATATACTTAAAATAACAGAAATAACACATCTCGGACATATAGCCCTTCATTAGATTACACAGATTTTTTAAAAATTAAAGAACAAAGAAACAGGCCTCACAGACCAATTCCTGCTCTCTGTTAAGAAGTAGATACTATGGTACCCAGCCTTAAAGGGGTTTTTATGGAACGGTGGAAAACCACAAGAGAGCAGCAAAAAAAAGAAAAATCCAAAATGTAATTATCTTACTACGACTCCTACTTCCCAGGTCACAATTTTACTTACAGTGTTCTACCAAGGGAACATGGATTGGCTGTCCCAACAGGTCCCATGACCCCCACCTGCACCGCTGGCCGTGCGCAGATGTTGAAAACTGGATGTAATGGTGTAAAATGGTGATGGAGCAGGGTAAAAACTTGTTTTTTAGGGAAAAGTGATACCTTTAGCAGCAGCTCATCTCCAAGGGAATGGACATAATAAAATTCAACATGCCCAGTCCTTTCTTCTCCAAATTTTTGGGAGGAATCCTGAGCTGAATAGTGACCAGAGATCGGCTTTCTGGAGAAGCTATGATGTTCCTAAAGTGTTCCCATATCCGTGTGACTTTAGGGTGCAGCAACCCCAATGCCAATGCAACTCATGAGCTATAGTATTAGGTCTGAAGATGAATGGGTGTTAATGTAATAATCACTTAGTGGCAAGACCCAGCAATAAATACATTCCTCTACACAATACATAAAGCACCAGAAACTTGCTGGAACTTGTAATAAGAGAAGTGGAAGCAGAACGACAACTCAGGAGGGAAACTGCAGATTACAACATGTGACAATGACAGGATGTCACCAAATAACCACAAGTGGTACAGGGACCTTCCCTGGAGATGTGTCCTGCCGCGTGATGGTCACTGTATCTACATACATGAGGATATCCCTGTGTATAAGATAAATGAGCAGGGACCTGAGCAGGGAGATGCAGCAGAGCCGATACTGTATATGTATATTCAATAATTATTTTATCTTCTGTGCATAAGGGCTTTACGGTCACTAGCAAAATTTTATTCTTTCCACACATTGTAACAATCACACAGGATGTAGGGAGGCCCCTGTGCTTTGCAGAGACAGGAATATACAATTGTTTTTACAGCATGTTGATGGGACAGAATAAGGAGACCAACTGCTTAATAATGTGCTAAGGGTTTGTGACCGTCACTAGTTCACTTTATTAAAGGGGTTGTCCAGCAGGTTTTCTTCCACAATCAGTGGCACCCGTGACCATGGTGTGTGCCAGTATTACAGCTCAGCTGTAGAAATAGACATGGATGGAGCTCAGTTGCAATACCACACACCACCCAGGGTCAGGAGTGGTGATGATTTTAAAATCCAAACAATGCTTATAAATAGAGATTATTCAAATTAGTGAAGGATAAGCATATGACTCCATCACAAATCTCCTTATTACATAAATGTAGTCATAGTACAGGGTTACAGAATGGCATCACCCATGCTCTGCACAGTAGTGCCCTACCCTTTACAGTGCCACCCTTACCCCCTGGCGTAACCTCCTGCCACCCCTTACCCCCTGGCGTAACCTCCTGCCACCCCTTACCCCCGCCTGGACTCCTCCTGCCACCCTTATACCCCTGCCGCGTAACTCCTGCCACCCCTTTACCCCCTGGACGTAACCTTCCGCCACCCCTTACCCCTGCGATACCTCCTGCCAACCCCTTACCCCTTGGCGGTAACCTGATCCTGGCCACCCTACCCTTAACCCTGGCGTAAACCTCCTGCCACCCCTTACCCCCGGCGTAACCTCCTGCCCACCCCTACCCCCTGGCGTAACCGCCTGCACCCCTTAAACCCCCTGGCGTACCTCCTGCCACCCCTTACCCCCTGGCGTAACCTCCTGCCACCCCTTACCCCCTGGCGTAACCTCCTGCCACCCCTTATCCCCTGGCGTAAGCTCCTGCCACCCCTTATCCCATTGTGTAAGCTCCTGCCACCCCTTATCCCATCGTGTAAGCTCCTGCCACCCCTTATCCCCTGGTATAAGCTCCTGCCACCCCTTATCCCCTGGTATAAGCTCCTGCCACCCCTTATCCCCTGGTATAAGCTCCTGCCACCCCTTATCCACTGGCGTAGGCTCCTGCCACCCCTTATCCCAAGGTGTAGGCTGATGCCACCCCCTATGCCCTGGCATCACAGACATACTATGGTATACCTACAGAAATTATCAATAAAACTTCATTACAGACACCTTACAGCTGATCATTGCAGTCTGGGACCATTGTAACATCCAGAGAACTTCACCAGAGGTCACAGTGGGCAGAGGGATCCGTCTTTAACTAGCGCCGTCTGTAAGTCGGGTGTCTTTAAGTAGGGTACTTTCTGTAATGGGATCTGATTTAGGTCCTGAATATACATTATTACAGATACTGCAGCGGAAGGTCACAAGGCCAGATAATAGGATGCAATCACATTCCTATGCATACAGGAGGTGTCTCTTACCAGCTTGGTGGCCCGGTACGGGCCGGGTCCTATGATGCGGTGCTCCATGCTCAGGTGCGGGCCCGGTCCTGTGATGCGGTGCTCCATGCTCCGGTGCGGCCCCGGTCCTGTGATGCGGTTCTCCATGCTCATGTGCGGGCCCGGTCCTGTGATGCGGTTCTCCATGCTCCGGTGCGGCCCGGTCTCCTCTCCCGGTGTCGCGCTGTATCCTGGAGACGGCCACAGTTTGAATCTTGTACCTGTAGGACGGCGGCCGCCTATTGGCTGGGGCGGCGCCACGTGACGTCCCTGGGGAGGGAGGAGGAGGCGGCGGGGGGTGACTGTGTCCCTGCTGGGATTTCCTATTATCACTTGTTATGGGCAGGAGGCTGATACCTGCGGATAGTAGAGAACTGGGGGCGGGAGTGACGGAAGATGCTGCTTCACGTGCGGTAGATTTTCTTTTAGAAGTAGTAGTACAACACTATGAAATGAAACTTTTGATAGGTCCTCAAGGTTGAAAGCTGCACATGAATGCGTTTTCAGCAGATTTTTCTTATACATATTTTCTTTTTATACAGAAAACCATAAGAAAAAAATTCTGTCTCGCCATATTCTGATAGCAATAACTATTTCATACTTGGGTGTTCGGAGCTGTGTCGTGTAGTGTTCTTTGGGACAGGCTCACTGTCTAATTGATACCATTTTGGCATCACTTTGTATTGAATTGTTATGGGTGTATAAAAAAAGCTGCAATTTGGATGTTTTTTGCCATTACAGGGCTCATTGCACTGGAAAATCCCTTCTATATATATGTAGATCAGGCATTTGGGATACGGAGTTGTACCTGTTTATGATTAACTTATATTTATGTTCTACAAAATGGGGAGGGGGTGGCTTGAATTTGAAGGTTACATATACCACCCAACTTTTAGGGCAGCAAAAGAGGGACACAAGATGAAGCACACGGCACGATTTTAAGCCACTCCTATTCTCCCACCCCTTGCTTCACCCTCTTGTATTTCCAAGCAGTATAATGCCGGGCCCATGGGCACCCAAATCACCCAATAAATTTTATACTGAGAAGGACCTTCACCCATGAAATCCTCGTACCTCTTTTCCTGCTCTTGATACACCTGTACACAAAAGCCATTTCAGGATTTTTGAAAGTCCTGAAACTGCAGTTTAAAGCAGTGAGAAGGGACACATCCTCCATTCCCCAAGAAGCTGATTCTGGTACATATGTCGGCAGTGATTCCCGACTTGTAGGGGCTATAGTATTCAAAAAGGTCCCATGGCAGGTTGAATCCAGTTTGCCTCTTCCCCTTTATATTCTGGGGCTCTCTTATCACTTCGTAGTGTGGCCCCTCTCCTCCCCCTCAAAGTTTGGACCCTCTTTACATTATGGCCCTTCTCCTCCTCCCCAATTACATTGTGGCCCCTCTCCTGCCGCACATTTTACCACAATCCCATACACTGCAATGCTGCAAATATGAAAGCACCCTAAGGGTGATGCCACACATGGCGTTTTGAACCTGTTTTTGATCCGTTTTTAAGCAGTCCGTCCAAAAACACATTTTCTTTCAAAAACACATCTGTTTGTGACCAGTTTTAATTAAGTTAATTGGTAAAACCAGTCAAAAACCGTTGCGTTTGCATAAAACGGACCAAAAACAGGTTCAAAACGCCATGTGTGACATCACCCTAAGGGGTCTGATCACTGATACAAAATACTGCAATACAACTATACAAACCCTCTCCGCTGGTAGTTGTTTCATAAACTAACAAGCTGTACCCCCACTATCTGGAGGACCCCTGTCCTGGTCCAAATGATGGCTCCGCATTTTAGGGCTTCTGGTCCTGTGGAATGGAGTATATATATATTTATATATACACTTGTTAAAAGTGTCTTTTTTTTTACAAATAAATACACACTGATAATAAACATGGATTAAAGCTGTGCGGTACTATCACCATAGAAGTGTACTTTGCCCTTTTTCTGGGGAAAGCTGGGTTTCAGATTTCAGTCAGAAATGATGGCCAATGAAGCTGTATGGGTACCGTATATTATTACAGACTTTGTAGGCAGGAAGGTGTCACTTAGTGGATGTGTCACATTTGGATAAGCCTCATGACCACCTGTCCTGCTTGAGGGGTCTTTGATTTAAGAGGATTAAGATCAGAGTGACAGAGTCACCTGTGTAGCTGTAAAGCCATGTGTAGATACGTAATGCGGCAGCGGGCACCAGCTGGCAGGACCCACCCAGTGCTAACAGCTCTACTCACATCTCACTGAAGCAGATACATAGGACACTTTGGATTTTTTAACACCATCACACAACAGCTGAAAACTAATTTTCTCTTTTCTCTCATTTTCTCTTTGTGTTTATTCTATTCTTTGAGGGGGATTTCTTCCAGGGAGGTTGATGGTGAATGGACTTTTTGCTGATGAAGCGGCACCCAGAATTCCTATTACACATGTATTTTGGCTGCGTGTGACCGCCCCCCAGAGAAGGCTTTGACTTACCCAGGTGGCTTTGAGATAGTTTTTTCGTGACACATTGTACATCAAGTTAGTGGAGAATTTTGGTTCATTTATTTATGAAAAAGGTGAATTTGGTAAACATTTTGAAAATTTTTCCCATTTTCAAATTTTTTTTTTTTTGTTTTTCAAACTGATAGTCTTACTACCCAAATGAGTTACTAACGAACATTTACATATCTCAGCTTTGTGTCGACGTCAGTTTAGAAGTGTCATTTGGTTTTATTAGGACACTAGAAAGATCACAGCGTTCGAACAGCATTAGGGTAGTGTCACACGTAGCATTTTGAACCCGTTCTTAAGCAGTCCATTAAAAACCGCATGCAAAATCTACAATGGGGGGTTCACAAATAAACGTATCCAGGTGTCAGAATCTGTGGTAAGAGGTGAAAACTGCTGTTCACAAACGCTTCATCCAACCTCACTGAGCTCCAGCTGGTCTCCAAGGAAGAAGGGGCAAGAAATTCATTCTCCCGATGTGCAAAACTGATAGAGACCTGATACCCCACCTTACAGCTGTAATCGCAGCCGTAGGTATTAACTCAAGGGGCCGAATAATATTGCACTCCCCACTTATATCTAATAAATTGTGTTCCACTTCACAATTGTGTCCCACTAATTTTATATCTTTAGTCAAGCACTGGGGGTGTGGTTGTGCCTCCCACTCATGAATAAGGTGGACAGCTTGAATATGCTAATGACTCATGGGACATTTCACTGGTCATTTGCATACAGCTTTAGGACCTCATTGCTTAAAGGGAACCTGTCACCAGGAGACCCATTTTTAGCACTCCCCCTGTAGAGGCACAATGAGGGGATAGAGGCAATGCTGTCTAATGGCAGTTTATGAAAATATATTTAGATTAGGGGGTTATTTTGCCTGACGGGTTCTTTTTAAAAACCCTGTTGGTAACTGATCGCAGGTGTTAACTCTTGAAAGGGGTAATCCCACAATGACAAGTTTCTTATATGTACTCAGGATAACAAAATAACACATTCTCTAATTCACTGTTATTAACAAAAATGCAGCATTTTACAGATGTTTCTAACAGTCCTGCTGTACACAATTTCAGTTTCCCCTATACACAACCCTGTAACTTCTCTTAGGGATCAGGCAGCCATCTTGGATGAGCTCTTGGAGCTGAGTTTCTGTCTGTCTCTGCTGTGTGTCTCTCTTTAGCCCCGCCCCCTGCCCGGAGCTCAGAGACTCAGAGTCTCGTCTCTTTCTATGTGTCAGTGTGTTAGTACAATGTCAGTAGCCAGATGAAAGTGTATATGCACCTGTACCCTAATAATGTAACCACATTGTCACCCCACAGAACGAAATGGATAATATGGTAATGTGTCCAAATCCTGGGATTTTACACTGAGCAGTAACAAAACGGCAATAAAATTGAGTAAAATTGTAAACTAAGGGGTTAAAATAATCTTTATTGTGTTAACATCACTAGGGGATTGAAATGTGGGAATCTTTTGTGGGAAAACCCCTTTGAAGGCTGCTGGCAAAATTTTAATGCCAGAGGCATTTAAAGAGGTTTGGGTTTGCCCAACACTAGTTGTCACCATCATCTACTCATTCCACCTGAAACTTACACAGGGATGCTGCTCACTCCTTAGATAACAGACTGTTCTGTGGTAAGTATGACTCAGGATTGTCTACTATAGGACAAAGTCCATCTTATGGCTGGATAGAATCCTTCCAATTTCCAACACAACAGGCAAAATTCTATTGACCACCAATACTATGGTTGGTAGAAACAAGATGGGTTCAAGATCCGCACATCTTGCATTCTACTTTGAGGCTGCTGGCTCCCGAGGTGTGTGCTCTCCGAAAATGTGCTGCTTGATGACATCCTCACTTCTTCTCCACTTCCTTACTGCTGCCCTGCAGGCTTCACCGCTGACCACTGCTGCCCCACCCACGTTATGTCTAATAAAAGTTAACAAAAAAGTGTGGGGACGTGAGGATTAGCCCTTAAAAGGGCTATCCTCACGTCCCATTGATCCACCTACCACCCAATCTACCTTTATAGGTAGATTTGTGGTGGTAGGTTCCCTTTAAGTAGGGGACCACCTTTATTTCAAAAAATGCATGAAAAAAAACTGCAAGTATAAGAAAACTGTCCTAAAATCTTGATTTGAAATGTACAAAATCTAGAACACATTTGGTTTTAATCAATCCAGTTAGCAATTTTTATGTACCTATTTTTCTTCCTTTGTTTTATAAGTGACAAGAACATGTTCCTGTAGCCTATTGTGTGTGAAGGGAACTGTCAAGGTCATAGAGGTTCCTGTAGCCTATTGTGTGTGAAGGGAACTGTCAAGGTCATAGAGGGTAATGCGGCACAATGTGGTTGGACACCTCTTACCATTACACCTCAGGTTATCTGATTGTAATCTGGAAAGCAATCACACGCCTTATTGAAGCATCTCTAGTTACAACACAAGAAGGCTCTTATTACATTGACGTTTTAATATCTAAAAGGACAGTACTTATAGACAAAAGGGGTTTTCATACAAAAACATACAATGCAAAAATAACAATTTGATAAAATAAAAGGGATAAAAACAAAACTTAATACAGATTTACTTACCCGGCCCATTCACGATCCAGCGGCGCGTTCTCTGCACAGAATTTGGGTCCGGACGGGATTTATGAAGGTAGTTCCTCCGCCGTCCACCAGGTGGCACTGCTGCGCTGAAAATCATCTGAACGCGCCGGAATACACAGAGCTGGACCAGGTGAAGGTAAGCCCTTCCCAAGCGACACATTTTCGGTTTCTAAATGCGGCGGTTTTTCCGAACACGTCGGGTTTTCGTTCGGCCACGCCCCCCGATTTGCGTCGCGCGCATGCCGGCGCCGATGCGCCACAATCCGATCGCGTGTGCCAAAATCCTGCGGCAATTCAGGTACAATTGGCGCAAATCGAAAATATTCGAGTAACACGTCGGGAAAACGCGAATCGGGCCCTTAGTAAATGACCCCCATTATGTGATAAGTCTGGTGCCTTGGGAAGCAGAAATACACAAATAAATCCATCCACTAGGGATCCCCAAAAGAATGACGGTTTTCTATGTCCAAACTTCTACCTAAATGATTTTAGCAATGCCCCCAGCACCCCTGCCTGTGATGAATTTTAGATGGGAGGGTGCCTACCACTCCAAATTTTGAGATATTATTGAAAAGAGGGCAAAGAAATACAATAATGCAAATGAAGCAGGCTTCTGGTTCTACACTACATGGCTGGGGGGGCTATAAAAACAGTGAACCTCCTATCCCCACTCCCTCCTGCACCACCGGTCACTATCAGTCTCTGTTTGTATACAAAGGACACCATTGCCACCCCAGCCACAGCTGTGTGCCTGCTATATCCTGGCTGTTATGCTGTAGCAGGCGCACGGCTTTGTTCAGGATGGTAAGTGACTGTGCAGCTGCTTAAGTGGAGACTGGAGAAAGGTGAGTATAAGAGTTTTAATATTTTTACAACCCACAGTCATATATAATTTTTTTTAATTCCAGGACAATTCCCTTTATTTTTCATAGTCCTGCTTCTACTAAGAATATACTGTAAGATATGTTTATACAGATTTTCAGGGCCAATACCTAATCTATTTTAGAATTGTACTAGATTTTGTTTTAGAAGCTTATTAAGCTGACTTCTATATCCCTTACAAATCAACTAAGCAGTCAAGGAAATCATAATAATTTCTTGAGTAGTAGAATTTAGTTTCAACACTAGGTGGCGCTGCAGATACATTCCCTTTAAAGGAAACCTACCATCAGAAATCAAACTATTAAGGCAGATGTGATGGTAGGTGGCTAGTAACATGCTGAACCCTAATCTATTTTTACCTAATTCTAAAATACTTCCTAAACTAAACTGCACATTATCTAGCTAATATGCTAATTATAGGCAGAACATACTGAGGCGTGGAATAGCCTCTGCGGGTAGTGGGAGCAATGGCTTATACACGCCCAAGTAGCCTCTGACGATAATTAGCATATTAGCTAGATAAAGTTTAGTTTTGTTTAGGAAGTATTTTAGGATTAGGTTTAAAATAGATTAGGGTTTAGCAAGTTACTAGCCACCTACCATCACATCTGCCTTAATAGATAGATTGCTGATAATATTATATATTCCTTTATTTACATAGTGCACACAGATTACGCAGCGCTGCAGAGAGCTTGCCCAATCAATCCCTGTCCCCAATGGGGCTCACAATCTAATCAACCTACCAGTATGTTTTGGAGTGTGGGAGGAAACCGGAGGAAACCCACGCAAACACTGATGGCAGGTTTCCTTAAAAGTATTGCCTAAAATTATTAAAACACTCCTGCCTTCTTATAAGAACAGCACTTACATGCGTCTCTTCTGACATTACCATGTACTGGCAAGTGAATTTTTCATTTTTAAAGGAAAATATCTATTTTTCCACTTTAAATCAGGCAAAGCTGCATATATGCTTTAAAGTGGACCTCTCATCTCATTACCAAAATTTTAGGCACGCTTAGAATTTTTTGTCTACCAATGTGAACGCAGGGAAGTGCATGAGTTGTGGAATCCATTTCCAACACCAGATGGCGCTGTAATACATTCCATTTGTTGTAGCCACTTTGTTACTGTATGGTTTCTTATTGTTACCGAACTTTACACATAGACAATCTATGGGGGAAATGTATTATGCCAACACTCGTGGCGAAACTATGACTGGTCTGACCTGGTGTAGTTTTGTGTAAAAAGCTGCAAACAAAAGTTTGCAGATGTTTAAAAAGTATGCATCACCCACTCCACTGGCTAAGGAGCCCATCTACGCCCCTTCCACACCAACATGGCATTGAGGTGGCATAGTCGCTATTATAATCGAAAATTCTTGCAGACTAGACTGTAATATTAGTGCTTCTACTCCAAAAACTGACATAGAAGAGTTGATAAATCTACCCCTATATTTCTATCACCATGAAACACATTGGGGCACATTTACATACCTGATCCGCGGAATTCCCGAAAGTGCATTGTACGATGAGAATGCATTATCCCGCATGAGATCGTGCGCCAGGTATTCTGCATGTGTCACTTCCCCGCTGAAGTCCGACAGAGTTCACCTTCTTCTTCCTTGGGCATGTAAGTGCATTGTCTTGCTACACAATTTGAAAGTTAAATCCTGCAGTCAGTCCAAATCAATCGGATTATCCGATGGCCGCCCCGGATTTGTGTAGCTTGGAAGCCAGCGCAGCTGCGCCACAATCCTCTCACGTGTGACACAATCCTAGCGCAAACCATGAAAAACCAGGGACACTTATCATAGATCGAGGCACCGTTATTGTGGTGATCTTCCTATATTGGTAATCATGGCCTTCTTCCTTCAAAAATCGACTTTTAAAATTATGTTAATGAGCCAGAAGAGCTCTTGGAGGGTGTTACAAGAGCCCCTCAGTGTTTAGTATATGTAAGTGGCAGTGTGTTGAGTTGTAAGGATTTTTATTTAGCAGAATGGTGGGAGACACAGTAGTTATCCAGGGGATACTATACTGTAATAACTGTAATATTTTTAGTGGCACAGTGTGGAGCAAGGAGCTTACTGGCTGGCAAATCCTGCACAGCCAGCCAGGAGAAGTAAGGATGCATTCACATTGCTATTCTGGGGCAGTGATCTGGTTGCAAATCATAGACCTCTATGGCTCCCGGTCATGGCACAGTGAGTAAGTCCTATACTTTGGCAGATTTGGCCGCTCGTCTGCCTATGGAGGGAAGAAGGGCTCATCCCTCCTCCTGGCCCTGTACTAGCCCGGGATTCTGTCTAGGCGAGCACACAGCCAGGAGAGTGAAGCCTAATTGTTATGTTCTATACCTGATGTAGAATTGTTACCTGTGAAGAACCCACCAGGATATGGACTAGGATGGACCAGGCCAACACAGAAGGAGAAAGCAGTAAATGTGACTGATTAATCCATAAGTGCTGTGACCTCTGCTATGTGTATCTCAGCCTTTTATGCAGTGCATTTATTGCCACTATATTTTTATACACAGCATATTATATGATGGTATATACTTATGTGTGCAGAACATTAATTTCTGGTTTTGACTACAGGTACATATTTATGTGTATCTATATGTAACGTGTATATGTAGTATATGTTTTCTAAAGTCTAAAGTTTGAATTGGGGTCTACTACAGTCTTGTTACACAACTGATAAGAAGATTATGTAACATCCTCCACCGGGGCCTAGCTTTTCTTGGGTGGCTGTAGACAGCCAGGACCCAGAATACCGGAGTGGCTGGCTTATGCGGCCTTGGGCACGCTGATGTCACGGTGCTTTGTATTGGGACCGGAGGACGGGTCTTCAGCCTGGCAGGTCTCCAGCAGGTGGTGTGTGCAAGAAATAAAGAGGGAGAGGCTGATTTCTCCTTGGGGCAACCCCTGAGGTGTATATGGGAATTCCTGGGTGATGGAGGATGGGGAGCCCATTATGGTGAACAGCCTGATCCAGGGATCACACGGAGGCACATTGTGAAGGGTTGCTCACAGCCTGGTACTAGTTTCAGGATGGGCTGGGTAAGGTGGAGCCAAGTCTGGATAGTGGACCTCTGCTCTGGGTCTTAGTCTCCTGACTCCCCAAGGTGTCAGGCAGCTGCCCTGAGACACCTCTGCTTCCTGGTAGTGTGTCTGGACGGCAGTACTGCAAGAGCAGCACACTGGACCTTGATCTTCTCTCTTCTGACTAATACTGACTTCAGACCCAGACCATGAGTCCTATGAGTGGGTTTATCATGTTGGATTTTGATGGTAGTTTTCCTTTAAGTTTTGCCTTAAAAATCCACACTCTGTTCCCACATTTGCACTGCGCAGGTGTTGAGGTGTTATCAGTCTACCTTTTATACTTTTGGACATTGACCTAGTTCCTGAAGAAGGTTCTTATAAGTGTTCGGGTTTTGTTGACACTAGTTTACGCTGAACTTTATTTTGCTGTGGCAGCTTTATTATGCTGTGATGTCAGCACAGATTTCTCTAGAAGTCGCTCGGCAGGCTGCCTGTCTACTAGGAGAAGTGATGCCTTGAGGCTTTAAATTGTACATGGCAGAATACCGTGTAACATCCCGCCTTTTTCATCCTTTCCTGCAGTAATTATCTGCTTAGTAATATCAATAATTAGTATGAAAGAACATTGACAAAGAGACAAGCCGGCTCCTGAGAGCGCAACACTCATTGGCTTAGGAGAGGCAGTGCTACAATGTGTTTTGGACAGCCCATATGATGATTTCATGCCTTTGATAGATTTGGTAACATCTGAGTTACGGACACACCTGTGGATAATTAATAGATGGCAGAGCCCAGAGGGGCTCTGATGACTCAACGCAAAGTCCCTCAGGTTCATTTGCATATTTTTTAAACCGCTAAATCGATAAAATTATAGAAGGACATACCTGGGATTCTGACACTGTCCTTGATAACAGGTTGGTAGTAGCTTGTGTGGTTAAATCCTTTTAAAGACTTGTCACTTCCCCTGAAGCGTTTTTGTAGATGGTTTATGAAAATAATAAATTGCCTTTTCTGTAATTGTCGTGGCTATTCCTCCTAGAAATGTATGCGTAGGAGTACTACCATTTGGATGTGTCCTACACAGCTTAAAGGAGTATTCTCATCTGGGCATTTACATTTAATCTAATAACTCTGATATATATGTATATATATATATACACACACACACACATTTCTTTCACATTTAAAAAAATAATTTCCCATAAATGTAGCCACATAGAAACAATATAGCTGTCCTTTGATACAACCTACCCCATAGCAGCAGTGACGAGGCATACACTATTGAGGTCTGACCACCTTGATTCATTGTTCATTACCATAGGACGGCTTTGGGGCATGCAGCAAAATTTGTTTAATAACATCCAATTGGAGAAATGTGCACTATATACACTCACCGGCCACTTTATTAGGTACACCTGTCCAACTGCTCGTTAACACTTAATTTCTAATCAGCCAATCACAAGCCAATCAGTGCATTTAGGCATGTAGACATGGTCAAGACAATCTCCTGCAGTTTGTATCTATGCCACGAAGAATTGAGGCAGTTCTGAAGGCAAAAGGGGGTCCAACCCGTTACTAGCATGGTGTACCTAATAAAGTGGCCAGTGAGTGTATATAGTGTGTGACAGTAACTATTACTACTCCTCATAGTGAGATATATCTCAGCCATCGCCTCTGCACAGGACTGGGATGTCCCTTCACTGGAATCTAAAGAAACATGAGACTGTAGTAGCTCCATGTCACCACTAGATGTCACTACATACCAGCAAATCCAATGCAGCCAACATACAGGGACAGATGGAGTCAGAGAACAGAGAAACATGTTATATACTGTGCAGGGTTATGTTATATACAGTGCAGGGTCGTGTTATATACAGTGCAGGGTTATGTTATATACAGTACAGGGTCGTGTTATATACCGTGCAGGGTTATGTTATATACAGTGCAGGGTTATGTTATATACAGTCATGGCCATAAGTTTTGAGAATGGCTTCCAGCACCTTGTTGAATCTATGCCACGAAGAATTGAGGCAGTTCTGAAGGCAAAAGGGGGTCCAACCCGTTACTAGCATGGTGTACCTAATAAAGTGGCCGGTGAGTGTATGTAGCAGATTACATAAATGAAATACCAATACCCAGATGAAAAAACCCCTTTAAAGGTGCCTTCACACTTGCCGAGTTCTGTTTGTGCAACAGAATCATGTGCATTATATTTCTATGCAAATGTATTCACACAGGTAGCAAAATAGTTTGAAACTTTTTGTGCTTGTATCAAAAAACAACCCCATTGAGAATAATGGAATTGGATTTCGGTTTAAGAAAATTCACCTCAATTTGTGTATAAATTAAGTCAACAGAATTCACCATGATGGATAGAGAGCAAATTTAGGTGATCATTTTATCAGAATAAGAAGAAGGAGTGTGCAGCAGAGGGTTAATATAGTGGGGAAAAATATAAATACCTGCAGTAATTTTGCAGAGCTAGGTGCAGTAATACACAGCAACCACAAGAGGTCTAATAATCCCCAACAATGGAAAGAGACTTCAGGCATTAGAGACGCCCAGGGCTACACAGTGACTTGTCATGACGCTAAAGAACTTTTCTGCCACACTCAAAGAAGAAAAGTTGGTGCAGAATACTGGTACTTTCAGAATACTGAAATCCCCAATAGGACCTCATTCACCCCATACTATACTGTAAGATGCATTTTGCAAATTACATGCAAAACGTGCATGGATTTTTAAAAAATAAAATACAGATCGTTTTTGTTTTCCGGTTTTAAAATGAAAAAAAATTTTAATATTCCTTTCACATTCAGTTATGATATCATTTATCATGGTACCTCTTCAGACGGCCAAAGTTTTTTTCTGTCGGACTAGTAGTAAATGTTGGCCACCGTTTTAAGATTCCCCACTTGATTTCAGCTAAAATCCAGCAGGCCTCAGGAGAGATTTTGTCAATTCTCTAAACTCTTTGCAAAATCTTTTGTAAAATTCATGGTGGAAATTTAATTTATAGGATTTATTCCAACTGCTGGAACCCCCAAGGATCACAAGAACGGGACCCACACAAAATCCTGAAAACAGGGACCCTCGCCAACGGGATCGCCACAAAATCACGTGAATGGGAGTTGTAGGCTCGTCCTGCTTTCCCATTCAATAGTATGGGAGAGCTCACCTAACTCCAGCACTCTCATAGCCAGTGTATAATAATAATAAATAATAATAATTTATATAGCACTACACAGAGCTTGCCAAAGCTGTCCCTGTCCCCATGGGGCCCACAATCTATTCAAACTACCAGTATGTTTTGTACTGTGGGAGGAAACCGGAGGACCCGGAAAAACCCACGCAAACACGGAGAGAACATACAAACTCTTTGCAGATGTTGACCTGGATGGGACTTGAACCCAGGACCCCAGCACTGCAAGGCTATAGTGCTAACCATGCTGCCCGAATTGGAAAGTTCTGTATTCAGCAATTTCCAACATTCCCATTATATTTAAAGGGAGCAGCAGAATTCATGCTCCTCCTGCCACTCCACCCATTAGTCATACCGAGGGGTCCCTTTCTCGCAAATGGTATTGGCCCCATTCTTTTAATTGGTACTAGTGGCGGCCCCTCACTTGTTAGCACGTTATCGCCTATCCTGAGGAAATCAAAAAAAAAAAAAAAACTGTTGTTGCTAGAAGAAACCTCACTTGTTTACTAGTCCTATTCCATTACATCCTTAGGCCACATTCACACAACCGCAACGAGGCCATTGATCTGGATGCACCATTTGCCCAAGTAAGGTCTATGGCACCTGGAGCACACCATGTCTCACCACACCGCGCCCGGAGCACTCACTCCTCCTCCCTTCTCACCCAGCGCACGTCCATGTGAATGTAGCCTTCGATTATACATTCTGTAATATTACACACAAGGCACTACAAGATCTACACAAATTTTTTTTTTTATTTTGGCACAATTTGTACAAAAATTGGAGCTGGTTTACAGCATTTTATGTGTTTATTACAGCCTGTGTCATGTCTCGTAAAGGGACAATCATTCATGGTCAGATCCAAGTTCATTCGAAGGTTGATGCCTCGGACATCACATAACATCGGTTTATGGTTTAGAAGGACTTTCAAAGTAAAAAATACTTGTCATCTCTATCCGTGTGTACAAAAGGACAAGTGTTCAGCTTCATGGGCGACTAACAGATAAATATATGTACAAATGAGGAAGCATGAAGAGACGGCACACTGCTTTGTCTGCGGCGCACAATCCCAAATAAGTTACAGTAAAAATACAGGTTTGTCATCTTGTTGGAAACAAAAAAAAAGTGCAAAAACATTCATGTGGGGAAATTTTGGAGACTGCCTTTGTTGCCCATTACTGCCCATATTTAATTTATTAAAAGCAGAGATTGTATGCTGTGATTGGTTGCTATGAGCAACAACGCTATTTCCTAAATCTCCCCATATTGTGTTTATGGGTAACCAGTGTACAGTATGCTTGATTGTCAAGTAGTTCTCAGTCCCACGGCCATGTAGGATCCAGCGTCGTCAATGGTGTTTGTCTTTCGCGTGTCCGTTCTGATGCACTTTCCCATTCTGATAGGCTTTTGGAAGCCTTTGCCCCTTGGTGTAAGCATGAAACCAGAAATTGAGGAACAGGATCAAGAAGATGACTCCATACAGCCAGATGATGTATAAGAAGACCGGATATTGGTACGGACAATCTTTCATGAAGAAAAACTGCCCAATATGGAAAGTGACCATGATAAACTGTGTCTAAAAAAAACAAACAAAGAAACAACAAAATGTTATAAACTGATCCATATCTTGTTGGTTATGATTTTTATATAAGAAAAACTTGTCCTTATTACCCATAATTACACGTTGTAGATACTGGATAAGGTATTACAAAGTGACTAGTGGGTGCCTGACCACTGGGAGCCCCAAAGATCACAAGTAGTGGGGTCACATTCACACAGTTTGGAGGAATGGCAGGGGAGAGTGCATCCCACTTCTCCTTTCAATATATTTTAGTGGGTGTCTAACCGCGAGGACCCCACACATCTCAAGTAGTGGGGTCCTATTGAAGGAATGGCAAGTGAAGAATACATCCTGCTTCTCATTTCAATAATCGTAGGGGTTCAACTTCTGGGATCCCGACAACTGGTGTCTTCTTCCCATTATTGCCTCTCTATTCAGTATTAAGGAAGTGTCAGAAATTGCTGAGCACATTGCTCGGATAGTCAGAGAGATGGGAGATGCTTTTTGTTTCTCATCGATTTTCATTGCCATCACAGCATTGAATAATCAATGCCCCAGTAGCCTCTTTGGTAAATTAGCATATTACCCTAATTAAAGATTTAAAAAGATAAAAGGGGACTAAAGGATTAACCCTTAAAAGGGCTATCCTAACATACATTAGAGGCACCTACCACCGGATCTACCTCATTATATTCCCCCATTATGCAGGCTTACATCTAGTGAAAAGTGTATTTTTTGTATATGTTACATAAAGTGTAAGCTAGAAGACTAAAGTGTGACCAATAACTAAAACAAAATGTAATACATTTTATACAAAATGATCTTCTGCAAATAATCTTAATTATCTAAAACTACCAATAGTAAGAGTGAACACTCCTTGTACTTCATTACCACTAATATAAAGGCCGATACGCACCAGTTGTATAGTGGTCATGTGCTTTTTCCACCACAAGTACTTCTGGTAGGCAGGTCCTAGGGCAGAGAGTCCATAGTAGCTGTACATGATGACATGCACGACACAGTTCACCAACGCATGGAATGTGCCCAAACCACCTGAACGAGAAGAGGCATGGAAAATACATTACATGCTTCAACTAAAGGTCCACACCAGCAGCTTCTACACATATCTCTAGAAGGTACTTTTTTTGTAAAAAAAAAAAAAAAAAGTGATCCAAATGGTCCCCAGAGGGAGTCTGAGCAAGAGACCAAATACAAACTGTGTTCACATTATAGATTGTAAAGGTTTTCAAGGATAATTACTTATTACCTAATCAAGGGATAAAATAAAGTTGTCACCGAGTAGTGAAATTTGACTGCCTCTGATGCCGCAAGTCCAGCTCTATAATTTTTGAGAATAACCTTATTTGCTGCTAAAATAATAAATGTGTTACGAGTTTGGGGGCAAGACCCTATACAGCGTGCTACCTCCTGATGAGTGATCAGGGCACACACCTTTGATACTGGAAATGGTAACAACCGGTTGTCAATTTAACCATAAACTACTAGTAGGAATAACAGGGGATAAACACATCACAACACTTGTAAGATAAGATGCGCTAAAATGATGAATAACAAAAGCATTTACTATAATAAACATGTCAGAAGAGCTGACACTTTCGGATGTTTATACTGGGCAAGACTGTAGGAGGACATTAGGGAAGGGTCTGATTTACCCATCAAGTAACCCAAGTAATGGATTGGGGCCCTGGAAGTCAGGGGGCTCCACACAGAGCAGTTATTAGGGTAGGTGCTAGGAATGTATTAGGATAGGTGCCAGGTTTAACAGTGCTTGAGCCCAACAACGATTTAGATTTGTATAAAAAGAAATACAAGTCAATCCACCAAATAGACCAAATCCAAGAAAGTAACTTACCAGGAGCAAACTTCACACCAAACCACCAGGTCCACGGCATGATAGAGTGGTGAAAGACATGGAGGAACGTGATCTGACTGTTCTTCTTACGCAAAACAAAGAAAATCTGGAAAATAAATATTGTATTGTTTGCATTTATAAAGGAGAATTCCTGTTTATTTTATGTAATGAGCTATAAAAGGAAATTGGCTTTTATGGCATTTGAATCTTTTTTCATATCAAAAGGAAGAGCTATCCTGATCACATGATATTCACCTAGTCACTGACTTTTGTGGATACGTGGCCAATATTCACAAAGCGATTGGTTCATCCATCTAATCCACAATGGTAAGAGCAGATGCCCTTGGGATTGGGAAATCACTGAGGATACCAGGGGGGCCCCATGCGAGAGGGGGGGGGGGGCGTGTAGGTTTTTATTTCTATTTTTTATACAAACTCAGAGTTTTAAGATGAATTCCTGAATTTTAGAAGTTTTCTCTAAGAAAACAAGTCACAATGAATCAATTTATAGTAACATAGGACTTAGTAGTTAACAGGGCGGGGTGATAAACAAAGACAGGTCTCTACATACAGACAGCAAGATAAAACAATGGTGTATGTAGGGTTCATTTCCTTACGTTAATATACTCACAGTGTCAAGGAGTTCTATAAACTTTGAAAAATAGAAGAGCCAGCACGTCCAGGCCATCTACAGAAGAAGAAGATTGGTCAATTATTTTGCACTTCTTTAAAATCTCCCATTTGCCTTTGGTTGCAAGTAAGACGCACGCACCATTGTTCTTTTCACAGTCAAGAAGCTGTAGGAGGCCAGTCACACAATGAGTATTTCATGACACGGGCGTAGAGAGGACAATACTAGATTTCTAAGAGCTGACAATGTACACTCAGAAGCTCCACATACCGCCTTGTTGTGCACTGCCTCGCCCCGGCCTACTGACCAAGCAAGTTGTTTTCTTTGGCTATAGTCACACATTTGTATATACATCTCTACATTCAGAAATCTATGCCATAGCAACTAACTTCCAGTTGCACAAAGTTCTACTAAAAGTATTCCAAATCCATCCCATAAAAAATAAAGCTCTGCCTCTGCAATCACTTGTTAGAAAGTGAGCCCCAGAGTCACCTCCAAGGCCTCTTAGTTACCCAAGCAACTATTACCCTGCTCTGCACCGACAGGGGTCAGTCAAAAAACTGGCGTCTGCTCATTGATTTACAGGGGGTGACAGTCATATTCAGAGACCTATTTAAAAGGTCACACATTGATTTATCCTTAAACAGGTTCAAAAACCTTTGTAAAAGGGTCAGACATCATTTTAAAGGGTTTCACCATAGAAGGGCCGGCGCCAGCACTGGGCTTACCTGGGCAGCTGCTGGGACCCAGGGCTGCTGGGGGGCCACCATAAGGCTGTACATAACGAATCCATAGGAGGGATTCAATATCCAATAGTGTCTAATGAATCCATAGGGAGTGAGGGGGGGCTTATATAAAATAACAATGAGAAGGCTGTTTGGAATGATAAACTAGAGCAGTCTAGAAATGTAGGAGAAAAAGACAGGGGCGCTTCTATGGTGTAATACCCTTTGTCAATAGTGGGAAGTTAAATAAATGATATAGCTGCTCACCTGGTGGAGTTGTGCTGGCAGGCACAACTCTGTGATGCACATGTATAATAATACGGCGTTCCTGTGCTGCCACGCTCTCAAGATAGATTCCTATCACCCCGGAGAAAAGGATTGTATCTTGTAGATAAGTCCAATGGATGTATGTAGCGATGTTGAGCGTTTGAATGGCGCTAGGACGAC